>JAMWET010001940.1:152500-327500 GCA_024036415.1 Prochilodus magdalenae | reverse complement strand
CCTGTTTTGTCCCGGTCCTGTTGTCCAGGGAGCAAGCTCTGCCCTTTCCGTTCTTAATCTTGCAGGATCTGCAATGGTCTGAACGCTCCAAGACCTGGGCCCAGAAATAGGCCTACACCAAAGACTTGTTTAGAAAATTGTTATCCTTCAAATTGTACACCTTATAAAAGATTAAATATCATTTCTCATCACTTTTGCCTTTTTGTCTTCCTGGCAGAGTTCAATAAAATCATAACTAACTTTGAGTAAAATGTGTATGCACCCTTTGTAGCGAATGACCCCTATCAGAATAAGCATTTCTAAATATTTATGTAGAGTTATGTTAGTTATCATGACAAGCTTGTGTAGCTTATGTCACTTTTAAGTGTTCTTTAGAGATTTTTAGAGCCGATCAATAGATTATCCACATTTGTATATTTCAGTGAATGTTTTGTGAGAACCTATTGTTTGTAAATAGAAATGAATGTGACAAATCTTTTTTGAGGTTAAACTCTTTGAGGAAAATTCTGCATAATGTAAAGGTTCTATACCAATTCAAATGGCCTTTTTTGAGTTAACAACCATTAAAACCGTGACACAGTGCAGTGAGTATGGATAATAGAATAATCACTAATAGAAGTCCATCCACCACCATCCCAAACGCCTCCTCCTCCATTCTGCTCCACAAACCCACTTCTCACTGGGTGTGAAGAGCATGGCTGTCTCCCTGGCCTTCCAGAGATGGGAGTTAGAGCTGGAGTCACGAGACACTCGAGTCTGTTTTCACCAGACACTAACTGTTCTTCCTGCCTTTCTATTTACCATGTGCTGTTGCCATTATTGTCTGCTGTCTCTCTCTCTCTTGCTTGCGCTCTTGTGCTCTCTCTCTCTCTCTCTCTCTCTCTCTCTCCCTGTCACTCTCTCTCAATGCCTGTTATTCTCTCGCTGGCTATGTAAATAAGTGGACATTTGGTAACAGAAGAGGTTTGTTCTCTGGCTAAGTATAACTTCGGGTAACACTGTCAGAATAACTGACATTACATTGAAGCATTTTCCTGGGAGACTACATTCCTTTTGTAGTGTTTTCAGTCTGTACTGACCACATAATGACAAAAAGAACAAAGTATTAACAAACTTTAGTGGTGAACAGCAGCAAAATGCATGAAACCCATTACTGCAAGTTAAGTACTTCATTTAAGTTTCTAAATTCCTGCTTCCATTGATCATTTGAAAGTAAAATATTCTGTGTTTCACTCCATACAATACTTTGTCTAGCATGTATCTAAACCCTAATGTGCTTCAGAGTGGTTTTATGGGAAGTGATTCATTATAGAGTCTCTTTACAGACTTGACTAGCTCACTGATTTCAGTGGTGATAAGAATCTGGGGGTAGCCATATCTTCAACATCAATATCGCAGTTTTACAGTAAACCTCTATGTGTCCTTTGAGTTTTCATTCATTCATTCATTCATTCATTTATTCATTCATTAATCTTTTAATCCACTTATCGTTTGGAGCTGGAGTCTATCTCAGTGCTCATTCAGCAGAAGGCAGGAAACACCCTGGACATGCAGCTAGTACATCACAGAGCAGACATACATACATACACATTCACACACACACGCTGGGGGCAGGTTAGAGCATCTGCAAATCCTCCCCCCCCCCATTTGTGTATTTTTTTTATCTACATACTATGATAAGACATATATGTAATGCTGATAAAGATACAATAGTCTTAAATCTGAAAATAATGCATGTATACACAACAGGAGTGGACACTTGCTGGTGATATGTAGCCCTCTATATCCTTGTGTACACTCATTTCATGGCAAAACAATCTGAACGACTTCTGAAACAGTATTTAAAAGCAACTTTGGTATTAGAACTCTCAGATAGCGGATTACTGGAGAGCTGTTTCACTAGGAGTATCTCTCTCTTCACTCAGGTAGGCCGCAGGACCACAGCACTGTTGAACTCCTTGATATTACTTCTCCTTTGTGTGTGATTTATGGCTGTGACGGAGCAGATTAGGTGCACGGTGTTGTTAAAGCCTTTGTTAATCTCTTTAAAGTGACAGCTCGGCCGACCGGTTCCCTTAGTTCAGACCTGCCGAACCAGACTGTCAGGGGCCACTCCCCTGGAGACCTGCCATGGCAATAGTCTCTATAGCGATAGAGTCTCCCGCTGTATGCTGATTGGAGGAGGGGAAAGCTTGTTTGTTCTAATGAAGGTTTTGATTCGCCGCTGACTGTCCGCCGACCGTCCGCCAACTGCCAAGTGTGAAACTAAAAAAGGTTAGTAAACGAGTGAGTTTGTGTAGAACACTAATAGATCCACACTGGACTGGAGAAACAGAGTACTGAGTGTATTTCTGTCCTTCCTTTCTCAACGCTATTTATTCTACATAACTAGTACCATTAATGATAAAGTACTGCTGAGAGAGAGAAACACAGAGGGGGAATAGGGATAGACAGATATAGAGAGAGAGAGAGGAAGCAGAAATATGTATAGAAGCAAAACTAAGGAGAAAGAGGGACAAAGAAAGAGAGAGTGAGCATGACAGAGAGTGAGAACAGAGATAGAGATAGGCAAACTGAAGAGGATAAAAAGAGAAAAGCAAAAAAAGAAAAAGGAGAGAAAAGCGAAGACAGAAACGGGCACAAATATTTAGGAAAAAAAGGAAAAAAGAGAAGAGAAAGACTACAAGAGAGAGGGGAAGAGGGGGAGAATTGAGTAGATAGAAAAGAGCTAAATAAAGACATAAAGAATGAAAATATAGTGATACATATGTGTATATATATATATATATATATATATATATATATATATATATATATATATATATATATATATATATATATATATATATATATAGAGAGAGAGAGAGAGAGAGAGAGAGAGAGAGAGAAAGAGAGAGAGATGGACACCAGACCTCACAGATGAGTCTGTAAAAGATTATAGTAACTCAAAAAAAACCCTGTAAATTAAAACAAATAAACAACTACATTTTATATTTGTGGTCAATAATGTGTGTGTGTGTGCTGGTGTGTGTGTATGCGTGTGTGTGTGTGTGTGTGTGTGTGTGTTTGTAGGTGTGTATGCGTGTGTGTGTGTGTGTATGTGTGTCTGCGTGCGTGTGTGTGTGTGTGTGTGTTTGTGTGTGTGTGAGACCTTTCAGCAGTGTTCAGTAGTTAACATCCCTCTCAGTATGACTGTATAATGTCTGAACTCTCTTCTGTCTGATTTACTTTTCAGTCTGACTCAGCGTGGGTACGTGTGAGAGGAGCAATACTCACACTCGCTTTCTGTGTCCATATTGAACAGATAATAACACGTTCACTATCTCCCAGAAAAAACACACAATACAAAAACATTCAGTTTGGATCGTTTTGTGAACAGGTTAAAAATGTGGGGTTCTGTATGTGAGTGAGTCAGCATTAGTTATGAGTCATGAGCGCATACACACACACACATATTCAATCAAACACACTAAAACACACACCTCTGTGCCTGGTCTTATTGTTTCTCTCTTGCAGTGAATTATCCTCATAAAAAGCAAGGAGATGCACAGTTCTTCCTCCTCCTTCCTCCTCCCTCTTCACTCCTTACCAGTCCCGAAGAACTTTAAGCGCAACAAACAACATCTTCCATTTACTCACCCAGAGCGTCTCCAGTGGTGGAAAGCAGTGCCAGTGTTCACTCTTTATGCTGTTGTTTTTTATTGGAGCAAGTTTTGTCGGAGATGATAATGTTCTCTTGTCAAGAGCTTCAGCCCTCGGCCCATTTCTTGTTCATTCCTTTGGCGACCTGTCCCTACATGATATAACAAGGAGAAGGACGTACTTCGGGGCCGCAGAGCTACTTCTTCATCTTTTTATGCTGAACAAATTTGACTTAATGCAACACTGACTCACTATTGCCTATCACTATTGGGCTAGCTGGTTAGCATGGTACCTCCAGTAGGTATCTCTGCAACACAGTACATAGACCTACATTTGACATAACATCCAAAGTTCAAATTTTAGTGATAATTATATTAATATTTTTGGAATGTTTTAAAAGACATAGTATATACAGGGGTTGGACAATAAAAAACTGAAACACCTGGTTTTAGACCACAATCATTTATTAGTATGGTGTAGGGCCTCCTTTTGCGGCCAATACAGCGTCAGTTGGTCTTGGGAATGACATATACTGCGTCCTGCACAGTGGTCAGAGGGATTTTAAGCCATTCTTCTTGCAGGATAGTGGCCAGGTCACTACGTGATGCTGGTGGAGGTTCGTCCTTCTTGGTGGTATGCTGACATTACCCTGGATACTGTAGCTCTTGATACATTACAAAGACTTGCTGTCTTGGTCACAGATGCGCCAGCAAGACGTGCACCAACAATGTGTCCTCTTTTGAACTCTGGTATGTCACCCATAATGTTGTGTGCATTGCAGTATTTTGAGCAGAACTGTGCTCTTACCTGCTAACTGAACCTTCACACTCTGCTCTTACTGGTGCAATGTGCAAGTAATGAAGATTGGCCACCAGGCTGGTCCAATTTAGCCATGAAACATCCCACTGTTTCATTGTCCAACCCCTGTATATTACACCTCTAATAATGTAATATGAAACATAAATGAACAGTCATTGCATTTCTACAGTTGCTTTGTTTTAATACATTCATTTTACTCATGCTTCTAGTGGCATACTGCTCAGAGCAAGCGGGCAAATATAGACTTAGTACATAAATATGCAATTGGTGCACATGGATTTTTGTTAATTCGTCAGACAGTGGTATTTGTAATCATGTTCTTTTAGAGATGGGACTAGTTTTCCAGGGTGTGGTAGTTATTAGTGTGGTAGTGTGTAGAGTGAGTTTTACAGGCTCTGCCTGAGCATGCATGACTGCCTTAATTCCTTACAGAAAATGTTATGAGAACTACTATATTTTCACTGTATTACTCCACTTTTTAACATGGATAGAACGTCTTCGGAACATAACCAGTTAATGTGCATCCTGTTACATGTACTGTTAGAGTGTCATTTGTGTTTGTGTCACACAGTTCTTGGAATTCAGGATGTTCCCACAGAATTTTGAGTTAATGGTTTTCTCGGACTAGATCATTGTCTAGTAATTGATACAGACGTGGCAGACAGACATTAGGTTGAAAGCACTGGAATTATTTTAGCTGTACTTTTACAATTTATATTGAAGCTGCTAACGCTAATGCCAATAACACATCACCATTCAATTAGTATAGTTTTAGCCTGACACACGTATGATCAACCTAGCATGTCTTTGTAGCTGTACTGACTATCTGTCTGTCCTTGTATCATTGTTAAAGCTGTGAAAGGGTGCCAGGGGGACTGAAGCATTGTGGGAAATGTGTTTGATGGGAGGGGGCCATCCACAAAGGACAGTCACTCTCCCAATGCAGACTGGACATGGTTCAAAGGTTTCCACCCTCTCTCTGTATCTTACTGTCTTTCACACTCACTCAATCTGTTTCTCCTTACTTTTCGTTTTTTCTCTTTACCCCCTTTTCCTCCTTCTTATTGTCTCCTTAATTCTCTCTCTCTTTCTCTCTCTGTCTATGTCTGTCTCTCTCCCTCTCTCTCTCTCTCTCTCTTATTCTCCTCCCACATTAATCCTCGCTGCTGGTTCGTGTCCAGTAAAATCATGGTTCCATGTAGGGGTCTCCTCCTGCCGTTCAGGTCACACACACACACACACACACACACACTCTCTCTCTCTCTCTCCCCTGTCTCTCTCTCTCTCACACGCACACACACACACACACGCACACACACACACTTGTGTGTGCACCTATACATTTTCATATCCCTCTGTTTTTCTCGTGAGATCATCAAACCATCAAAATCTATGCTTTTAAGAAATAGCTTGGCAATTGTCCTCTTTACCAGGTCAACGATTACTGAAATGCTTCTAAAAGGCTGCTACCCCTGTTTTATCTATTCAATATGAGCTATGTCATAGACAAACTTGAAATAAGACGAGTCATTTGCATTACCTGTAAGATACAGTAGCCTGGTAGCTCCAGCACAAAACTAAACAGACCATCTTTTGGCTGATTGACTACATTAAGTATGTGGGGAAGAAATGATATTAAATTAATTCTTTCCTAAACTGATGCTTACCTAATGCTGTCTGACTTATATTTTTTGACTGTGTATATGCAATTCGTCTAATAATGCTGATACTTATACACTTTATACACTCATCTCCTTCTAGATTAGTCTATCTGAGAGGCAAAAGCCAAATTTTAGGTGTTCTGATTTAAGTTAACCCCTCAAAACAGTTTAACCTTATCATATATAAAATTAAAACTTTGTTAACATTCATTTTACATTGACAGATATGGCTATGCTAAACAGTTCAATGTGTTTATCATACATCAGTCTATTACAATAAGTAAAGATACCATCCTATGCACCTGTAGCTACACACATTTATTCTTACATGCATAAATAAAACTATTTTGTAGATTGTAGATTTACTGTGTTTGCTACTTCACTGAAAAAGAATAGACTACTACTGATTCAAATATGTACAAATATGTACACCAGTTCACAAGTCACATTTCGAAAAGTGAATAAAATGAACAGCAGTAATAGAATTGGCAGGACAACAGAATGTAGATCAAATGTCCCTGTTGTTCAATGCTCAGGACCCCCACAGGACCATCACAGAGCAAGTATTATCCAGTGCTGGATCTTTCTCACCACTGCAGTGACACAGCTGTGGTGGTGGTGTGTTAGTGTATGTTGTGCTGGTGTGTGTGGATCAGATACAGCAGTGGTGCTGGAGTTTTAAAACTCTCCAGTGTCACTACTGGACTGAAAAGAGTCCACCAAAACTATCCAGCCTACACCATCTTGTGGGCAATGCCCTAGTGAAGGAATAGCAGATGACCAATACAGAGTGTGCAGCAACAGTTGAGCTGTCATTGGTGATTTTCCATCTACAAGACAAGTAACGTACATGGACCAGCAAGATAGGAGTGTCTAATAGAGTGGACAGTGAGTGGACACAGTGTTTAAACACTCCAGCAGCTGATCCACATGCACCAGTGCAGCATTAGCACACCACCAGTCAGTGCTACAGATGATCTTTAGTAGTATCTGCACTGTGGGGGGTACTAATCATTGTAGAACAGAGTGAAAGGGGGTTATCAAAGTATACAGAGAAACAGATAGACCACAGTCTGTAACTGTAGAACTACAAAGTGCACTTGTGTGGAAAATACACCAGATACAATAGACAAAGAGAGTAGATACAAGGTGCACTTAATGAAGTTGCTAGTTGGTGTACACAGGCCCACACTTATATACTTTATAGTTATCAGCTCACTCTTCTATCATGCCTCAGACTATGGCCTTTCAGTATGTATCTGCCAGCTACAGGAACATTATACCGCTCCTTCCTCGTTCTGTAAAACTGGCAGTAAATGATGGGCTGGTATAGTACTGTAAATATACAGTTTAATCAGAGTAACTATTGTGAACATAAGGTGTGCTCGTGTGTATCTTTGTTTTTACAGCTGAAGAGTACACAGAGTGTAAAAATGTAGTAAGCTATGTGTAACTGGAGTTACAGCACAGTATAACAAGTTCTGTCCTGCAGCCCACAGAAATGTCATTTGAATTTAGATGCATCTTTTAAGGAAATCTTGAATGTTTTGTGTAGGGGTGGGAATTATCAAAGCTTCCACAATATGATATTTTATATTATTTTATATATTATTTATAAATATATGTAAATATATTGAAATATAAGTAAAAATATTATCAGTCACAAAATGATATTACTGAGATTAAAATATATTGTGATGTGCTGCATATGGCAATGGCCTATATTATGATCTATTACATTTTTAATCTCTAAATTTGTCAAAATAGGAAACCTTCATCAACATCTGGTTTATCTGACGAGATGAGTCACTCTGTTTGTCTCACTCTAACCATTTTAATTGTAGAAAAATGGGATTGTTAAGCAGACTGACTAACATGGTGATACAATTCTTACTTTACATTCATATAATAAAATATTAGTATAAAAGTTTCTCTCTCTCTCTTTCTCTTTCTCTCTCTCTCTCTCTCTCTCTTTCTTTCTCTCTTTCTCTTTCTCTTTGTCTCACTCTCTCTTTCTCTTTCTCTTTCTTTCTCTTTCTCTCACTCTCTCTCTCACTCTCTCTCTCTCTCTCTCTCTCTCTCTCTCTCTCTCTCTCTCTCTCTCTCTCTCTCTCTCTCTCTCCCTCTCTCTGTGCTTCTATGTATGTCTAAGTAAGAAATTAATGTATGTGTGTCGTAATGGTGCAGAGTGCAGGCAGTAGTGTGAGTTCACTCTGAGGGGACGGATTGGTCGAGTGTTTCCCCCCAGCTTCCACACGGCTGTGCTGTGGGCTGCTGTTAGCATCCTCTGCAAGCTCACTTTCTCTAAAGCTCATATCTCTCCCTATCTCCCTTTCTTCCTCTCTCTCTCTCTCTCCCTCTCTCTCTCTCTCCTCTGTCTGTCTGTACTGTTCTGGGACCAGCTCCAGACATGTGTAAAAGGTTAAGACGAGCCAAGCTGACTCTAGATCCGCAACAAGAGAAGACCTGGAAAGAACCAAGAGAGCAATATTTAACTCTAGAGTGAAATTCCCATTGTTAACCCCTTAAACTCAATGAACCCGCCTGTGGAGCCACACTTCAACTCTTCACATATTTAAAATACTTATGCTTTTCATAGAACTCACTAAACTCCAGTATCTGGCATTTTAGTCAGATCATACCTAAAGCATCATTGACTTCAGAGAAGAGAAATAACATGTCAATTGGTTTAAAGTGATAGATGATGTCCTAAACACCTGTTGCCCATTACCACACCCACCTGTATAAACACGTCTGCCATTCTGAGGAGTCTTCTTGGATTGTTCCAGGTATCAAACCAAAATCAATATGCGTTTTTCTTCCTCATTGCGACATATTTCCAAGTAAAACACAGCATCAATAAGGGTATCTGAGTGCATTTCATCTCAATGATTGGTGGGGTGTGAACAAAAATCACTATACTTCTATGAAGTACTAATAAAATCTGTGGTACAAAGAGCCACATTTAATATATCCAGGAACATGCAGGACAGAAAAGCCTTATTTCAATTACAGATTCACTTTACACTTGATGGGCCTGTATGAGAAGTATGAGAAGAGACTCATACTTCAGTACCTCACTAGTATAATTCCATATTCATTTTCATTTATATGTAGTTGTACTGTAGTATAATATTGATGGATTTGTGATTTACTGAGTATTTTCTGATATTAATACATTTACTTCCACTCGGGTGTATTAGTTAGTAAAATAATCTACTGTTTACTCAGTTACACTTCTTCTCATTCTGTTTAATTTTATTCTGTTTTGTTATTGACAATATCTGTACAATATCTGTGCAGTACATCAGTATTTGACATATATGCTTTTATGCGTTTCTGTATATTTTTCCAAAGCAATGAAAAACTCTTAACTCTTAACTGGATCATATTCCCAAAGCAATTTTAACTTCAGTTAAGTCTTTATTAACCTATTAATATGTTCAGTTCATTACTTACATTATAGATTCCTGCATGCAGTATAATAGCTGGTCTGTGACTGCGGTCTGATGTGTGGGCAGCTTTGCATTTGTGAAACACTTCTGAAATAAACATTCAGTTTCATTATGTGTTCATATACACCTATATGCTGCCTGTGCTCTTTTCTAATGCACGCTTTTTTTCTCATGTCTTGCTCTTCTCTCGCTCTCTCTCTGCCTCTGTCTCTCCGCCCTCC
The DNA here is from genome assembly GCA_024036415.1 of Prochilodus magdalenae. Lineage (NCBI taxonomy): Eukaryota > Metazoa > Chordata > Actinopteri > Characiformes > Prochilodontidae > Prochilodus > Prochilodus magdalenae. Next base: position 317,702 of record JAMWET010001940.1, on the reverse strand, counting down.
TGCCTCTCTCTTTTACTCTGTCTCTCGGTGCTTGTGCACAGACTTGGTCAGGGAGCGCTTTTTTTCTATTAAAAAACAGATAGGTTCAGAATGATGAAGAGAGCTGATGATTCTATAATAGCTGAGAAAGCTGAGAACTGAGATAAAATAAAGTTTTGCATTTTAAAAGTTCTCATCAACTTATGATGCAGATCATGTGACATAGAATTATTGTAAATAGATAATTATGGTATATTATCTATTACTGAATACATTCTTATGGTTCTATAATGATAAAACTTTACTCTCCTTAGTGTTTTATATTCCTGAGTCAAACGTGAACGGTTACTAACCTTGCAAAGTCTAAAGGCCCACATATGAGTTCACACTTAATTTCCTCGCCCACATAAGTACATAACTTACTTATTAGGTTCAATGTAGGAGCGGAGTGGGCTAGTGTACTGTTACAGTAGTTTCTGAATGGCCTGCTGAACAGCAGCGTATGGATTGTGGCTTTTGACGGCCTCTTATTGGGAGATGACCTTATAAGTGAGGTGGGATCTCAGTGTTTGAAAATTCTCTTTGGTTTGAAACTTTGCCTGAAATGGTGCCTACACACACACACACACACACACACACACACTTATATTTGTACGGTGTCAGGATATAGGGTCACTCATGTCAAAGTTGTATCTCTATTTTATTTTATTTATTTAAATTTGAAAACACCGGCCATCCTTTCTTATATGGGATAATTTCAGGAATGACTACAATCCCTTATAAACAGAAAGGTTAGTGTTTTTATTCCTCCCCTGTAAAATGAACAGGTACAAGGTTTTGCTCAGGTTATATTGAATTATACTAAATTACATATGATTTATATGAAGTGAGTGCTAGTATGTCATAATACTATGGTATATATCTACATGTAATGAAGTCTGCATAATTATATATGCTATATGCTACGGATACATACGTTCCTATTTAAAAATAATATATACAACACACACTAACACACCAAAACTTCAATAATACCTGCTTTGTGGTGGTCCGGCGGTCTCGACCATCGAAGAACAGTGTGAAAGGGGTATAACAAAGCATACACAGAACTAAATGGACTACGCTGTAATCGTAGAACTACAAACTGCACCTGTATAGTAAGTGTAGCTGATTAAATTAGATAATGAATGTAGATACAAGGAGATGGTTTCAATGTTATTGTGGTGTTATTATGTGTATTATATATGTGTGTGTGTGTGTGTGTATTGTATGTATATATGTGTATATACGTATATATACACATACATACATATAAGAGATGCAGTTGTGATTACTGCACCGTGAAATGTTAACATGTAATGGACAGCTGGAGATTTCAAATTCTGTAATAAAACATATAACAAAAAATCAGGTATGGACTTTATGCATTTATATGTAGTATGAATTTTCCTAACCCTGATCTTAATCTCAGGAACTAAATCCACTGTTTAATTAAAAAACAATGAACATGTAACTATTGTAAAAAAAAAAAAAAAACTGGATTTTTTCCCTACAATTTTACACACACACACACACACACACACACAATTCATTCTGAAGAGAGAGAGTGTGTATATGTCAGAAGTCAGAATCTGTGGCATTTGCTCTCGCTCGCTGTGGCAGCTTTGACATGCAGTCAGGCAACAGCTGGGGGGCGGTTACAGACACCATGGGTGTGTGTGTGTGTGTGTGTGTGTGTGTGTGTGTGTGTGTGTGAAGGGTGTGTGTATGTCTGTCTGTCTGTCTGCGAGCCACACAGCTGCCTCTGTTGGCAAGTTGTGCCAGAGAGATTCCTGCTACTGAAGCACAAAAAGGGCACTACAGCCGCTCATAACTGAAGTGTTACTACACACCACACTGTTAAGCTACTTTGGAAACTCTTACTGTTGCCTCACTGAACAGTAATGCACTGCATTTATGTGTTTTAAATGTGTACATCATTTTACCACATGAATAACACATATTACATCAAAGCTGATAATAGTAAGTTGAGATCCAGTGTTGCTGTAATATACATTATTTACTACAAATACTACAAATATTACATCACTTTATTCAGTGCTTTGGGGTTTTCTATACTGTGTTATGATGATAGCTATAACTACTGTGAAGTATCACTGTGCCATGTAGAACACAGATTTACATTTACATTTTACATTCATGACATTTAGCAGATGCTCTGATCCAGAGTGACCTACAGCCATGCTTAATGTTCAGACAGAGAATGTTTTCTAGCTAGTACAAGAAGGTTAGAGTCCAAAATGTGCCGTGAGCTCAGACGCTGCCCAAACAAATGCCAGTGCTATTATCTAGAAAGGAGAATACAGTTAAATACAGGAGAACTGCACTACCTAGCAATCCCAAACCAGCGCTCTTAGCTACAAAAAAAAAACGTTTAGCTCAGCAAAACAAGGAATTTCTGAAAAACGTGTGTTTTGAAAAAGGTGGTGTATTTCAATAAACTTAATTATTTTATTATGTTTACATTTTCACAATAATAATTAGAAAAATATAAGACAGCTACAAAAAGTTGTCTTAAATTGTACCTAGATTTGGCAAAAACTATATTTTAATAATGTTGCTTATATGTCAGATTTTGTCATAATTTGTCATAGTTTGAAAATATGTTGTCTGATTCATTTCATGATAAATGTAACAAAAGAAATGACCTAACATGACTTGTTCCACTGACTTACTCTTAGAGTAAAGTATGTTTTGGAGATGTGAGGTTTTGTTCTAATAACAGGGATATGCTGTATCAGTTCTTTTTTTTTCCTAGTATTTTGAAAAAAAAAATTGCGTTTTTATTATTATTCTGAATATTTAATATGATCTTTTTGTTATCAATATTACATTGACCGTGCATTACGTTTTGTCATTGCATTCGATTACAGCATATTGACTCCCTTAGCCTGTTAGCACTGCTGTATTTGAAGCTGGTCTGCTTCACTATGGCATTTGACCTCATGAATTAACATAGAGACAAGCTGACTGAGCATGGGATGCATGGCATTCCCTACATTGGGCACAGTGTGTGAGTGTTTGTGAGTGAGTGTGTGTGTGTGTGTGTAGTTACTGTCCCATGTAACATAGTCAACATGTGGCTTTTCCCTAATAGCTACATGGTAGGTCATTGCATGGATTGGGTTAAACTCAGTCCACTGTTACTTGTAGTTGTATTTTATCCTGCCACAAAAGTACAACATAATTTAAATATATATTTAAATTTAAATAATTTAATATTCATCCACATTTAAAACATACGGATCTCATGACTATACAAAATATATGTCTAAATGCTTTTGGGGTCAATTTGGGTCATTTCTTTGGTCCATTCATCCAACAACTTAGACACAATGTAAATGGCATTTTCTAAATGTATACATTACATCAGGTAGACTACTTTATAGGCTACCCTGCACTCTATTTACACAAAGTGGTGCTCAGCAGCTCATAGCAGACCAGTGGTTGCTGGTCAGGGCTCTTCACGTGTCTCTGTGGGACGGTCTTGTGACAGGGACCCTTGTTCTTCCCCCTGCTGGCAAGATGTCACACTTAAATTAAGAGCAGCCCACAATTCATTACGAGGACACAGAGGTCAGCCTTACTATCTAATTATCATTCCAAGAAGAGAGACAGAGAGAGAGCGTGAGACAGTGAAAAAGAGAGAAGGAAAGAGAGAGAGACCTGTTGTCAGTGTGCTATGTGCTTTTAAAAATTTAAATAATGTTATTTACCATATTAAACTCTAAAGGCTTGTATGAGGACCAGCACTTGTAAATAGCTCAGATACTGTGGCTGTCATATAAAAACCTCGTAACTCCATTTTTTTCTGCTTTACTGATGTTGTTTGCAAACATTCGGTGACAAACGGACCAACAGATCAAAAAATAAACAAATAATAAATATATAAGATAAAATACTGTAACTTATTGCTGATGTTTTGTTAGTCAACAGCAGTCAATGTCAGTTTCAGTCACTAAACATTCTCGACTCTATCCATTTCGATGTGTATCAATAAAGCTTGTTTAAACGGTCTGTAAATAAGACTATGACCTCAGTGTTTTATTATGATGCACAGATACAAACACTTCTACTACTACTTTTCTTTCTCTTTGTTTTTCTTTAGCGGGGTGAAAGCAGCTCTCTGATCCTCCCGAATATGAATCCTGACCCAGTTCAGCTTGAGACAGCAGGAGGCATCCGCTCTCTAACTGCCGTACTTTTACTCATTAACTTCCTCAAAACGTCTCTGCAAGCGCATACGCCCACACACACACACACACACACAATACTGGCCCTTGAGACTGGCCAGCAGTGACAGGAGGAGTTAGAGCGGCCTACTGAAACTACAGCCCTCTTAGATGCCTCTTAAGGCCAATTAGCCATTCACATAATGCTGTTCTACCTCCATACAATTACATCAGGCCTATTAAATCAGTCAAGGCCAATTAAAACACTTGTCAAAGCAGGTTGCTGGAATTAAAGAGCCCATATCCTGGATTTTACTACCTTTCCTGAGGTCAGCACATGACAAAACAGTCATATATCATTTTTTAAATATATATATATATATGGAAATTTGTTATGTTTCCAATGTTTATTTATAATGTACAAACTGGCAGTTTTCGTTGCTGCGTCTGCAAAAGTTTAAACGTCCGGTGTTTTTATTAATTGACAATAAGCATTTAATATGACACAGTTAATCCACAATTTCCATTTATGAGGTTTATGTGATTTTTAAATGTGTTTGGTCAGAGTTTTCTGACCAATATTACGATTGCAGTATAAATTGTAATTATTTTCTATTAACTGAGTTCAGGCATTTTTCAGGCCAAGAATACTAGTGTTTTTCTGGCTTGAGGTTTTAATACAGCCAGTTAATACAGCAGATTAAATGTTTTATGTTCTCACTAAAATGCATTTAGGCAATGTAGGCTATTTTAAAGATTGCGGCTCTTGTGATTTGAAAATGGCGCACTCTAAAATTGTGATTTTGATATATAATGATTAATCCCTCAGCCACACTTCACATATTGGAAACAAAATGTACCAAATAAACAATAACTGTGCATTAATATGTGCTGTGTGTTTTCTATCCATGTCAGTTAAACAGGGACATGCAACTCTATATGTAAACTGTCTCTGTTTTGATTGGCAATACACACTGAAACACATATAACAGCATATAACTGCTGTAGACTGAAGCTTTAACAAAGTTTGTGTACACAATATAAAACTCTTTTTTTGTAAAAAGCAGAAGAAAACAAGTTTGTCTTTTATATGGGCCATTAAGCCTGTTTAGAATATACAGTCCTTCTTCCTATGTACCTAATGCAACATGTGAGTGACCTGAATATAAAGTCTTATAAATAATAAGGGGTGATTTAGTTTACGTGCATGCGCAGTTCAGTTTGCTTTGAGCTATGATGAACAACCTACTGTATGGCAAGTTATATACACATATTAGGACTCGTAACCTTTTGACCTTGACGGCTGCCTTTTCCAGTGTATTTGTTTTCAGTTTGTGTCGAATGCCTGGACAGTCCAGCTGGATCTGTTTTCTTATTTGGCGAGATAAGGGGTTACTGATCATGCAGTGGTATAAGGGATGGAGAGCATACAGTGAAACTGAAGAGGCTAGCAACTCTTTATAAATAGGCCTGAGCTGGTATAGGCTATGGAACTGAAGCGCAAGAGAGCTGATTCTGGGTCAGTTTTGAGTCTCTGGCTCCTGCGGCTGACATTAGAGTGGATACAGCGCAACCTGATCCCAGAACCTAAGATTTGTCCCTCATCTTGGAGCTGTTTATGCCACTGAAGACCAGTAACACTGTGAAATCACAAGCCTTAACCGAAGGAAGCCTAAAAGCAGGTACTGTATATACATTGCGCATTAGTTTTAGTAGTTGCCAAATAATTCTTAGTAACTGATGATATGATGATAGGTCTTAAATGAAGGGCTGAAGTTTCAGGTTAGCATTAAGAGGCCAGAGTGATGCTAAATACAGTTAACCCCTTACATGTTTAACATGACTGCATATTTTATGGTAGTCACTCATTACTAAGTCTTATAATAAAGCAAGTCTGAATAACAGTGGCAGCATTTAGTGAGTCAAATGATCATCTCTAGAGCCCATCTGAACCCATTTTGGGAAACATGTTGGAAATAATTAACTATATAACTGGTATATTAGTTTAAGAGTAGTTACTGAGTAATTTATAGTAGATGGTGAATAAGTCTTATAATGAATAGCTGAATTATAAGCCTGCTGTTAATAGGATTCACAGTGCTGTTTTCAACTGGACATGATGAATCTGATCCAGGAACAGCTCTCTCTCAGTATTTCATGAATACAGGCCCGGGCACAGTTGGGCTGATATTGGAGAGACGCGGGCAAGCATTTTACATGACAGGACATGAGCAAGGGATATAGATAGACACAGGCGGAGGGTGAGAGTGGGGAGGACATGGGACACCTTTTGGGCATCTGTTGTCTAAACGGGTTCCTCTCTACTTTGGTATGGCACACAACAGAGAGACCGTAATGGGAGAGAAGAGAGGAACCTGCTTGGGTTGGAACATCAGTTTTTACAAACATCATTCATACCAAGTGCTAAATTACCAGGGACGAGAATCACTCATTGAGCCCATGAGTTACTAGACTGTTCAGGGTTGCTGTCTTGAATGCTGCTTAGAGGTCATGGAGTGCAAGTTACCTTGGGTTGGCCTAAGAGGATTCATATATAGTGTTTAACAGAGGGCTAATATCATGGATAATACTTTTATCATACTTGTAGATTTTGATGTAAGTAAAGTAAGTAAAAAATGTATATATTTATTTATATATATATATACACACACACATATATATACATACAGCAATATGTTTACTATACTTGTATATATACTTGTAAGAAGTTTTCAATGACACATGATAAAGGGCTGCCATTCAGAACAGATATCATATCATCGCTGTCCAAAGAAAAACAAGTATCTCCAAAATGGCAACTTTACAGGAGAGGCCAAAAACCTTATTCAACTTAAATGGAAGTCAATGGAACTGGACATCTTTACAAGCAGTTTTGGGCCAGTTCTGTTGGTCCATTCATCATGAGATTCTCGCTCTGTGTAAACAGCAGCTTATGTGTTTAAATAATGCATAAAAGTGAAAATGGACAAAAGTAGAGATACATGTTTTTCATTGCGACAATATGTACATATCCACATGTCCTTCTTCAATGAATAATAACAATATAGCTTCTTTAAACCTTAAGGACAAATGAATCTTGTAAAATGGTCATATAAAAATTATTTATGTAAATAAAACCACAAAAGCCTCATATGATTGGAGGGTGTGGGGATGCACAGCATCATACACACAAGAAAGCTATCAGGATATGGGCCCTTTAGAATGGCAGGGGCCTGGATGTGGTTCCACCACTGGACTCCAAAAAAAAAATGATTAATTTGAGAGTAGTTGCCACAGAGTTTGTAGCAGTTATAATAGATTTTAAAATGAGTAAAGAAATAATAACCCTGCGGTTTAAGGCATTATAGCCTAGATTGTTCTGTCCAGCTGGACTGATATGCCCACCATCCGATAAAAGAAGGCCTAACATGCTGCCATCACCAATGTCTAAACGAATTAGCCACTTTGCCAGTAAGAAACAGCAGCTTATATATCCACAAAGGCTCTGATACGTGCAAACATAGATGAGCGAGATTCCCAGTTAAACCGAAACAGCGTGACCTTTCACACTCGCACGGCCTGCTTCAGTCATTACAAGAATATGGCACGGCAGCATATGACTCAGCAAACACGAAATTCGAGACAACAGGCTGTTTATTTCAGCTTCAGTGCAGTGATGGTTAACGACTCGTGCCTACGGCCGGAGCGCCTTCGCAGTAGAAAGTGGGGCTTTAACGCTTTTATTTCCCACCGCAGTTCCGCGCTTCACTGGGAGCTGGGGTGAGCGTCGGTTTTAGCCCAGTCTAACAGTTGTCTCTCATCTATGTAATGTTTAATCGGTTTATTAAGCAGTGAAAAAATCTCCTCTAATAATAAAAGTCACACTGCTCTCGTTTAACTGCCACAAAGAAACGATTTGAGGAATTAATGCGATTTGAAGCTGGACTCAAAACTGAATCCAGCTTGGAAAATTCAAAGGAATGCGCAGTATGACGTAACAATGAAGAAAACGGGTAATAATGGAACGTTCGACATTTAGAATGAAGTCCAACAATTAAGTCCAACAATTAAGTCCGAGAAGTCTTTGTTTTCACTTTTCTGTAGGTCGCAGGTTGCGTGTCTGCTTTCTGGAATTAATTTTAGAATTCCCTATAGGTCGCCAGCAAGCAAATAAACACACGAATTATGTTTTTAACTGCTAGAACTATGTTAAGTATAATATAGGCTGCTGTTGGGGTATTCTAGACCATCTGGCATTATGGGACACTTTCGGGAACGTTGGTTTCTTCCAGTTTTAGATGCTCGGTGTATTTCTTTCTTTCCTAATTAACAAAATAAAAATAGATCATATACAAGACGAAAAATAAGACGTATTTTGACGTAATGGAGAACTAATGAAAGGAAATCTATGTTCCTGATAGCCTATTACCACATAACTCACTGTCCCATATTAACTCATGAGTTCACCTCGTCTAATGCTGCTTACGTTAATGCTGTATGTCTTTTTTTTTTAACGAACGACGTCATTTTCTGTTCGTTTTAATAGAAGACAAGAAAGAAATCGTGTAAGGCTGTGTGATTGTCCTACTCGAGTCGAGACATACTGATGTCATTTTATTAGCATGATTAGCCTCCACTTTCACTAAGGCGTTAACTTCAAACCATCCCCTCATTTTACACTCAGCCAGCCAGCAGTCTGAGGCTCGGGTGATGCTATGAGTGATAAGAAAGGTCTACTCGTTTTTATTAAACTGTATCGAGTGCTTTTTGTGGGGGTCCAGACACCTGACACCCCTACACACACATATACGCACCCCTAAAGACACCAAACAAGTCTCTGTCTTACATATACCCTAGTCCCTGTTGTTTTTAGTGCCACCTTGCAGGCAGAGTCTTCCCTCCGTCCGGCGCGTTCATCAGCAGCTGCTGTGCTTTTGGAGGGAGATGGGATTGGACGGCTCGGTATCCGCCAGTGTGTCTGGTGTGCTTTTAGCACCTTTGCTAAGTCAACTTTAGAAATGTCTCCGTCTGAGAGAAAAACGTGTATGTCTGAAATACAGAGACTGAACATGTTGCTTCCCAAACGCGGCGAGTTTCCACCAAACGAAATTTTGTGCACACGGCTAAATCCGACTCCTGTATGGGGGAAAAAATCACCCAGGACAGTTTTCACTGTCTGCCTCCCTGAAGAAGGAGCGCGTCCTCCTCACAGACCCCGCAGCCCCACACGCCGATGTGTTCGTTACAGAAACAGCCGGGTTTGAGGGGGAACAGCCGTGAACTCGGAGGACACATACTCACTGATCAGAAACCTACCAAAAACCCCTTTAACTGCTGCTCTGAGGCGCTGTGTTAAATGATCAGGGCTTAAACCTAGAGTGAACGTGCACTAATCCGCAAATTTTCGTTGCAAAATGCCTAAAAACGATTGAATACAGCCAGAAAGAGTATAAAAACAACCCTGCTGGGACCATATGGGCGGGTTTCCACTGGAATAACGAACTTACTGTAAAACTGTATTTGCCTCGCATGTGATTGAGCCCGCTTAGTGTTACATTAACACCGTGATTAATTCATTTAGACCTAAAATATAAAACTGGGGACCCTTTCTTAACGCCCACCTTTTTCGGACTCTAAGTGAACATTTTACAGCATTGACGACTTAAAAGTACCGGTGAGAAATGCTCTGAGCAGGTAAATCAGACTAACCCGCTGGGTTTACTGCCCGCTGTTGATGTTCGTCTACATGCGGGACGTTTTTCTGTCTAACCCGGTTCGTTTCGGTGCGTTATTAACAATATAAATGCGCACGGGAAAGAAAGACTGTTCTCTGGTCTAGTTCTAATATACCTGGTGTAGTTGTATGCTTTGTATTATCTGCCTATAGGAGGGTTGCCTCTCAAGAAGAAGCTCATTCAGAAAGAGATACAGAGCCAACCATATCAGACAGGTGACATCAAAACTTGGGGTGGCTTTGGATGGCCCACCGCAGCAGGGACTGCACCCCCCAAGCAAAACCACTTACCTACTTACCTACACGTCCCGCAGGCTGCGCTGAAGTGCTCTCCGGACCATCAGGTACTATGACACACCTGAGGCAAACTTTGTTAGTTCTATGTTTAGCTTGCGCGCCTGAAACTACAGTGACTTTTAGTGGGAGACTGAATGAAAGAACGGCAACATCATTCTCGGCCTACAATTCAGATGCCACTTATTACCATGTGGCTCATAAGACCTGATACACCACGACACCCAGATCCACACATTTCAGCTCTGTAGACTAGTCTGGTGATTTAGGTATCACTCCTGACACGTCGCTCGCCCACTCGCCCGCCTGAAACTCGGTGACTGCTAAAGACATCCCCGCTTGAGGCTTTGAGTCTGTGGTGTCCCATCATCACACACTTTTTCATGTGTGCAGGTGTTTCATGTGTGCATGTCTACAGACCCACTCTGTGCGCTCATCTGACTGGCTTTTATGTGGACTAAGCGTTAGGCTGAAGCGGAAACGGCCTCAGGCTTTTTTTCTACCACAGTGTGTGGATGTCTGTCCAGCTTCTGCAGGCAAATGAGGACCGCAGCACGTTGATAATGACAGTGCGTAAAAGCAAAAGGCGACCAGCTACCGCCTCCGAGCCCGCGCTCTGTTACGTCTGCCGGTGAGTGAGGATGGCTACCTGAGGGGCGCCGCCGTTTATTGGTCGAGAAAATGAGTGACAGCAAAGCGAGGAGGTAAAAAGTTCGTGATGCAACTCGGCTGTAATGGGGGAGGGGGTGAGCGGGGCAGTGTGTTCAAATACTATAACTAGGCTACACGGCTGAAAACCTGAGATATAGCGGCTACACACGTGCTCGCGCTTTCATTCCCTCTCTCTTTCTTCCTATTTAACCATTTATAGAGAAGGTGGGCTATTCCCCCTCTTCTTGCGCCGCTGTTACTGTCCTCCTCTTCCTCCTACTCCTCCTCGCTCTCTTTCCACCGGCTTAACGCACTGATGAAAGGACTCCTTGGCTCTCGACTTTTCACAGCGCTACTACCCCACTTCCACTACCCTCCCGCTCACAGACCCCCATCTTATACACCCCTAACACCCCCCCCCACCCCCCCCGCTCCACACACACACACACACACACTCATTCACATTGCCGCCACCACCACCGACCTGCCCAGTCCAAGTTAACCGTGATGAAGCTTTGAGGACGAGACCTGTTTGGATCCGTTTAGCCATTGGGTTTGGTGTCAGGTTGGAAGGAGGACTGGGCTTTCTGGACATGAGGTCGTGTGCTCACCGTTCTCTCTCTCTCCCTCTCGCTCTATCTCTCTCCCTCTCTCGCTCTCTCTCTCTCTCTCTCTTACTCGCTCTCTCTAAATCCAAGTGCCACCGCTCCGCCTCCTCTTTTCGCAACATTGACGCAACGTATAAATGCTGGAACAAAAGGACAACTTCCTTGAAGCTTGGCGTAATTGCAACAACAACAACAAAAAAAGACAGAGAGAGAGAGCGAGAAAGAGAGATAGAGGGAGCGATGCGGGTGCCTTGGCTGGCAGCGCTAATGGGAAGCCCGGCAGTCTAGTGGAATATTGCGGCTTTGTTATTATTTGCTGTTATTGTTTATTTTCCCGCGCGGCTCTTCGCTTCGACGTGCACGTCACAATGGACTTCGCGGCGCGTTCCAGCTTTTCCCGCCGCTCCAAGTAAGTCTCGTTTGTCCATTCTCTCCTCCTTCTCTTCTGATAGGAGCGAGCCCGCTTCGCTGGGTTTCCCCGGCACAGGGCGCGCTTGAACGGGCTGTGTGTGGAGAGATGGAGTGGCTCTCCAGCACAGGAGGGTGAAAGTTGCGGCGGCTGTGGTTTGTTTTCAACCGGGCAAATCCAACGGCTCGTTATCGAGCTTATCAAAATTCCTCCAGGAGCTGAAGGGGAGGTAAACAAGCTAGAGCACAAACACAGTTGTTGGGCGTAAAGAGAGGGGGGGGGGGTGCAAGGGGAAGGGGAAAAACAAGGACCGACAGCTCGTTTTTGAATGAACATTACGGGCTGACAGCATTGTAGGCGGATAGCCGGAGCTAAGGCAGCTCTTCGTGTCGGTGACATTGTACACTGGTGGTTGTGCTTGGTTTCTGGTCAGAGCCAGCGCTGAAGTGCCGCTGAAGGCAGCGGCGCCGTTCGCCTTTTCTATTCACCGCCAGGGCTTTTTTCTGGGAGCGAAGTGCCAGCCGGTCTCTTTTTTTCTCCCTCCAGCTGAGCACGAGAGATGTAGGCTGGTCTGCTCTTCATCGACAGGCTACTCATTTTCTCCAGTGTAGCCCGACGCCGTATCTCTTAAACCAATATAAACCACACGTGTTGCTCGCTGCTGTTTGGGGTTTTTTCACAGCCTCCTTTTTTATAGCGCGCTCGCTTTAATTCAGCGGCGAGATGTCGCTCGCGCCTTTTGCTTATTCCTCTATTTCGTGAATTCCCGAATCGTTTTACTTTACGAACAAAGAACCCGGGAGGAGGAGAGGAGGTGGTGGAGGAGGAGGGAGGGAGGGAGGGGGTTAGCTGGATTTTGGTTTGGTTGAGGGCTACAGTAAGAGAGAGAGAGAGAGAGGTAGAGAGAGAGAAAGAGAGAGCGAGAGAGAGAGAAACGGGGTGGACTGTTTACAATAATAACAGGATAGTCGTGACGTCGGGTGACGGACAGCGTCCTCAGCCAGAGGAAAAAACGGAGAGGCATCAACACCGTGCTAAATTTGGACAGGAGGGAGGGAGGGGGGTTACATCATCGCACAGCGGCGCACAGGGGGCGGGACTTCCGGCCGGGTTTGAGTTCGTACCGCTGAAGCTCAGAGTGGCCTCGTTATTTTCCCTCACAGTCCACGAACCGCGCTTTAATGAACCCGTAGCCGAGGCAAACGGATTGAATGCGCTTCATAGTTTTCTGCTAGTGCATTCGGGCAGTCGTCAGAGAACTCACAGCTCGCTTGGTCCAAGAGAAACTTGTCCTGGAGTCGACTGTAACATATTCTGAGTGATGCCTCCAGTCCAGAGAATTAATATCAGATCAGCCCACAATATCAGATGCTGCTCTGAGGGCGCTGATGTTTTCTTGCAGCATGTATGCCCAATCAGAATCTGAATTACCTTTATGAACCAAGAGCATTAGCTTGTATCTGGAATTTAGATCATAGATTGTACATTACCATATATTCTTTTCAGAAACTGGAACGCTTGAGTATCTAACCCAGTGCTGTACTTTAGTGCCATTTTAAATTGCGCACCTTTGCTTCTAAAAGTAAGCTATTAGGATTAAACTGCTCTACTACCCTACAGAACAAATACATGGCTAACATCATCGCACACAATGTCTGAAATGTGATACAGCGGCCTACTCGTACATTAGTCTGAGGCAGAAAGGCGTCCAGTCCTGTCCCAAATTGATCTTCTTATTATATGCTGTTCCTCCATTTGGCCGTTTTTTGAAGGCAGCATAGTTGTATCCTTTGCTGCCTTACATATCCCATAATCCTTTGTGTCTGCACAGAAAACATCAGGACCTACAAACTGGACAACGCTGCCTTCTAAGGCACTGGCTTGTGAGAGCACACAGGCAGCAAGGCATCAGGACAGCTGCCTTCTGTTTTCGGACAAAGCTACAGCATTCCAGGGTAGACTTGTTATACACCATCCTTCTTTTTTCCCCCTTCGATATCCAATCCAGCTTTTTTAGCTGATATTGGTACCCATCAATAACATTATGCCATCTGTAGCAAATTTTTACATTACTCTTTACTCTACCTTCAATAAGACAGAAACTAAGTACTCACACCTCTCACCTTTGGCACACATTCACATATATGAGGGGATAGAAAAAGCTGTATGGCAAATGTATTGTGTAGCTATGATGTAGGAGAAAGTGCAGGGCTCCGAATTGACAGTGATAATGGCATTATGGCCCAAGAGATGGTGGTTGACAAGTTCACTTAGATTACTTAGATATTACAGCAATGTGTTGTTTACTAGTCGTTGTCTCATGTAACATTCTTTAATTCATAAAATTATAGCTGTGGGCATCAAACCAAAATATGATTTAATATATAAACGATTGTGGTTATTGTGTAGGAATAAGTGCAGGACTTGACAGTGCTAATGGTATTACAAACCAAGGAATACCATTTGACAAGTCCACTTAGTGTAGTTAGATATTGTAGCAAGGTGTTGTGCACTCTATGTTGTCATGTTATTATTGTTGTCATGTAACAAACAAAAATATGATTTTATAATATGAATTTATATATACAAAATAAATATAAAATGATCCAAAAGATCAAGCAACAATAAAAGCAAAGCCAATAATAATATGTTATCCAGAATCTATTTAATTTAGCCGCAGATATTTCAGCATGCTACAGAGTACACTATACGTAGTGATCATCAAGGCTTTAATTAGTTTGTAAAAATTAAGGCGGACGTCATCATTGGAGTTATTTTGTAGCACTGCGGAGCCTAACTAAAGGCTAGAGCATGCTGTAAAGCTGTCAGATACTTTTTTTTTCAGTTGGGGCCATGTAATCAGAAGGTTGTCACATTTGTAATCTCTCCCCCCTGCAGGACTCTAATTGGTGAAATAAACCAAATAAACCAGCGTGAGTCAGCGGTCATGTCTTGTTAGGCCAGCTCACTTAACAGGGGTCAAAGGTCGCTGTTGTGTTCTCAGGCTTGACCTGCAGGCGTCTATTGGCTTTTGATGGATGTTGTCGCTTAAGTGTGCAGCTTTGGCCTCTATAAAAGAGGAGGGGGCGATGTCACCCCACTGTTGCCCCCTCCCACACTGTTTAGGGGAGATCACAGGGGTGCAGCTGCTACAGACAACTTTGGATGGGGGAGGGGCGTCTGAGACCCCTCAATGAGAACAAAACCTTTTCTCTTGCTCTCCCTCACACACACCCACACTTGCTTGCCCCTTACAACTACCCTATTCTCACGCAACAAAACAACGTCTGACAAGTGACGGGGTGCAAGAAAGTTCACTTGACGTGTAGCAGACGTGGCTGGATTTTTTTCTTGGTTTGAGCAGTTTAAGTGTGGCAGAAAATGCAGAAGTTGGCTGTGTATGTCATAGAAATGCAACAGAAGCTTTCATAGAAGTGAAACATGACTTTACATCTCTTGCAACATCAGACTATGAAAAATTCTCAGTAAAGAAAATAAGCTTTGCCAGGGACAATAATAGAGATAGCTAGAGGGATCGTTCGGAATATGTCGCAGGATGCTGCTTTGTAGTGTGATTTAATGGAATGGAGTTAGATTGTTACTACCTTTATGTGAAGCCAGTGCAAGCATGTATACAGTCATCAAATTTGTTGTAGCAATACGATCCCCTGTGTATTAGTAACATTTAAAATGCCTCCAAAAATCTTAACACAGAAACAGACCATTCTTGTACATATGTTGCTATAGAGCAGTGCAGATGATCAGCTTTATAGGCCATGACGTAGATCACTGTCTGAGCATTTATATCCCACTTCAGGTAGGCCATGGCTAACCCTAATCATAGTTTGCCTTTTGCTGTGATGTAAACAGCAATATCATCACCTGCATCTACTGCACTACTAATATAGAAGCGACCTTCTTCTTTGTAAAGGAGACATTTTCAAATGAGTGTAATCGCAGTTAATCCCTGAGTTGACTGAATTCAGATGATGTATCTTTGAAATGACGACCTCAAACCCATATTCAATATCCATTTGGTTAGAGGGGAATATCTGAGAAATGAACGTGATTGAACAATGCTAAAATCACTAGGATCTTTGGTTATACTGCTGCATGTTGCAGATGGCCGGGATCAATCAGGTCCTTCCTTACACAGTTCTATAGACAAACTGCATCACATCAAGACAAAATTCTCCAAATTCACACTAAAGCATTAAAACTGAAAAAGCAGTTTTTGGGTTCTGTGGGACAAGAATGACTCCTGTGGGACAAGAATGACTCCTTGCTGGGACATGCAGATACATAGTCCCTACATATTCCCTGCTAATACAAGCAGGAGGCGGTCGAAAAGCTTGTCTGATTCTTTTATGTGAAAAAATTGCAGCTACATGTAAATTATGGTCCTGCAAAATGTATTTAAAGTCACGTTTATTGCAAACAGCACCGAGCCCTGCATGCGAGTGTAATTAGATCGAGGTCGTCATCGTCTCACTTACAGCTTGAATGTGTGAATCATAGACTATGGTGTGACAATTACTGTGTCCCTTTTACTTGCTCTGTATTTTTTGCTTACTCTTTCTTTAACTAAAATATTATTTATAGTTTATTATTTAGTCAAATGTTAACCTTATAAACATAATATTCAGTAACTACTATGAAACTAATATGCAAGTTATGTAGTTGTAAGAGTGAGGAACTGAAATGTGGGCCCATATACTAGGCTTTAGGGTTTAAGGGATAAAGCTAGACCCAAAGGCATCGTAGCTTCAAAATTGCTGGATGGTACCATGAGCTGTAGACATGACTTTCATTTTTCTGATAGCGTCTGTCATAAATATGTAATAGTGCTCAAATAGTGCTGTCATTAATATGTAATGGTGCTAGCATAAACAAGCCTCTTGTTGTCAAACCTTGTGCAGAAATGGAAAAGACAGTAATGGAGATCACTAGATGGCCATTTGTAATATGTTACTATGTCATAGGACACTGCTTTGTACTGTGATTTGATTTAATGGATTGGGATTGTTACTAACTCTGTGCGAACCTGATACAAGCACTGCTTAGTGTTCCAGAGGTAAGTTCTATTGGTTGGACTCATGCTCACTGTGCGTGGCCGGTTATTGCATCAAGAGCATAATTTTTGTAATCAACATTACTCACAAAATGCTCTCTCTCATCACTGCGTCACGCACCAGAAACATAGACGGATCTCAGAGTCGCCTTATTTTGCATGACTCTCTGACTGACTGCATTAAAATAATTTGTGGCACATACTGTAAGCACTTACAGTCTTTATGTACATGCATGCCTTCTTCCTCAGATTGGGGGTGATAGGGACAAAAACGGCACTGTAAAAAGTGTGCACTTTAAATGTGACCCCAGTTTGTCACACCAAAAGCTTTCGAGTTTGAAGACCTAGCATTTAAAAGTGCACAAGTGAACACAGCTGTATGACGATAAAATGAATCAATGAATAAATATTTTTAGCCAATGCTTTTTTTCCTTAACTTATTATTATGGTAAAAAAAATTGTTGGTCACTACGACTGGTGGCACTTAAAATATATGTAATAATAAAATAATAAACTCAAACTGTCCTATAAAAGGCACCTATCCAAGAGAAACAAAAAAGATATATATAAGTATATGCTGTATAAATGTACATGTTTTATGCACACATTATTACATGCACATGTCATTTATAGGTAATTTGATTCATCTATGTATAACAGGTGCCATGCTGCAATATGACATCACTTGGGAAAATAAACTAGCCGTCTGGTTACTTCATGCTTAAGCTCCAGGGCCTGTACATTCTGTGCAGTTTGACATAAAGCAAATAGTATGGTTACACAGGCCTATATCGGTTATATTTCTATAATTTAAGAATTACTCCGTCAGTTTACACTGTAGTCTGTGTAGTTATTGAATAATAAGTCATGACACTAATAAGTAATAAGGCTGGGATGTTAAGGAGTCAAGCAAAATATCAAGGGAGAAAGAAAACAAAATCATTAGTCTATGCTTAAGCCAATTACACAAGTTGTTACCCTACAGCTACCTCTGGTGTGTCATAAGCTAATTATAACAAAGTTAGTAGTCATGTCAACTGCTTTTGTTTAACTCCTACTACTAGATGCGTGTCAGTAAGAATGTGTAAAGTCTTTCATACAAGTCTCTCTAGAAACAGACATTTAATACTACTGCTGAGACTCGTCTGTCAGTTTAGTGCTGGCATGAATGAACAATACTGAAATATCAATAAAATTCTAACATTTCCTCTTGATATCTATAGTCACATAGATCCAATTCCAAGTACCCAAAAAAAAGTACCACTGCCAACTATTGTATTTTATCAGTTTAAGGAAAGTAAATGTGTATATTATGCTAAAGAGTAAAAACCTACATATAAGTAACCTAAAATAACTTATACACTCCTGCATAATACAGATATATTGCCACTGTCATAACAAAACCTTGTATTTCCAATATTTAATGTGAGTCAGTGTGACAAGATTTTTTCAGATATTCATGGGCCATTTCTGTAAGGGGTGTTTCTGTAACATAATCTAAACATAATAAAAAAGTGCAGCTGATGTTTGTTTTGCTCTTCTTATGTGAGTGCATAAGATATAGTGATTTTAAAACATACATTACATTACTTCTGTAGTACTATAGTACTATGGGATGTGTGTGTGTGTGTATATGTATATATATATATATATATATGTATATATATATATATATATATAGTATATTTTGTGATACTTTATCAATTTTCTAAAAACACAGTATTTATTTTTAATTAAATGACAAACAGTAGTACATTTTCTGCTGTGTTTACACCCCTGACTGCTAAATAACAGTGTTGCAATCAACCTTTAACCATTACACTTTTCCACTTCAACTTAAACAAATACAATAAGGGTGCACTGATAACGTTAGCATTAGCTAATCTGTCCATATTGTGTTGTTTTTTCATACTAGTACTACAGTTTTCCCAAATTTACATTTTTAAAAGATCGCTTATATAGTGCCTTGCTTACAGTATCTTAATATAAGCTTACTGTAACCCCTACATCATAATACATATCACCAGGTTGGTCGCCAATACATAGCCATATTTATTAGCACATTTTTTTAAAAAAGTCGATGATTGGCGAGTTTAGCTAAGGCGGATGCTGCCTTCAAGTACTCCTGGAAAGTTCCTGCTTATGACTATGGAGGTCATGAGTATGACTTGTTCAAATGGTTTTGGATGGAAGCAAGATAGATGCGCTGGATATAATACTTTTACATTTGTAGACTAATTTTTAATTCATTTATGTATTAGAGTGAGACGCAGAGGTAACTAGTGAGAAAAGTAATGGTTTTTATCCGGCTAGAAGTATCACATACCGTGCTTATAACTGTGTGTTGTGTGTGGATGACTTTAGCCTGCAGTGTTCAGATATGACTGCTGAACCAGTTCACAATACTACAGCACTATCAGCATCTAGCACTGTCTTTTTTGTCACTGTCCCCAATTTGGAAACTCAGGGTTCAAAAAATCCAAGTGAATATGACGTTGTGGTGGAGATCATGTGCACTAATCCTGTAAATGTCCCTGCTGTCCAAAGAAAAACAGGTATCTCTGAAATAGTAACTTTACAGGAGAGGGCAAAAACTTAATTTAATGTAAATGTAAGTCAATGGAAACAGACTTAGTTTTTCAGACTTATTTATTCAACATGAAATGTTCACAGAGAAAACGACAGCTGCTGTGTTCAGATGATGTATGAAAATAGAAATCTCCAAAATGTAGATGCATGTTTTTCTTTGGACATCATTGATAATGCTGTTTCCCTTATGATCTTATCATCAGCATTTACATATTTTGGTATTTTAATAATAATACTAAGAATAATAATAATAGTATAATAATACATGTTTATTCATAGAGCATCTTTCACACTGCTGGCAGCTTAAAGTGTTTTACAAACAGTTGACATCAGAATACTACTACTACTTTACACACACCCACACACACACACACACACACATACATACATACATTCACACATACAGGTGTACATACATACATATTCACAATGTTTGTGCTCAAGACGACCTGGAAAGTCAGTATTTGGTATTGAGACACTAGCTCTGATATCGGATTGAAAAGACAGTCGGTGGTATCGCCTATCCCTCCAGGCCATACATGTACATTACAGTTCACAGACAGACTTCTTAAGCATATGGACCCAAACTAGGGGCTTTTCTCCGTGTCTGTCAGT
The DNA here is from genome assembly GCA_024036415.1 of Prochilodus magdalenae. Taxonomy (NCBI): domain Eukaryota; kingdom Metazoa; phylum Chordata; class Actinopteri; order Characiformes; family Prochilodontidae; genus Prochilodus; species Prochilodus magdalenae. The sequence goes on along the minus strand of JAMWET010001940.1, from coordinate 297,520 downwards.
GCACCTCGACGTGGGTTCCTACTTCACGGTGCGCTGACATTTCCTGAGATAGGCTATTTACCTCTAACGGCTTTGTCAAAGAAGCGATATCGTAATGTAAGCGACGTGTAAGTAGAGTACAGTGAATGTGGCTGCCTACGGTGCAAAAAAAAAAAGTGTGCATCTATCTTTCCACCTTCAAACCACTCAGCAAGTCCATGTTCCCGGCATGCACATGCGGGCTGGGGGCGGCTCCTACGAATTTGAATGAAGAGAGTCACTTTCGGCGCCATTTTCGACTGAGCAGCGGTAACATCAACACCGCTGAGCGCTGAGCTGCGGGCGGAAGGTGGAAGAGAGCGGAGGGAAAGCGTTCAGAAAATCTCCTCTCTGGAGGCAGAAAGCAGCACCCGACCGGTCTGCTTCGCCCGACACAGAGGAGAAAGAGCGGTGACCGTCGAGCGGAGGACTAGAAGGAGAAGTGACCAGCGCTAACTGATAGAGGAGTCGTGGGAGGAAAAGGGCTGTCTGTTTTCGAGCTGCGTAGCGCTGCGTGGAGGAGCATTTTTTAAAATCAGCTAAAAAAATTTCTGAAAATTCGAAAACGGCGCGAAAAAAATCTCCAAAAATTCAGTAAAATAGCTGAGGGGGTCTGTGCTCGGGTTCAGTGGCGCCAAGTCGGAGATTTGGTCGTTTTGGCTGTTTTTTTCGACCTCGATTTTGAGCGGGAGACGGATACGGTGCTGGTGCGGCAGTGAGAGAGAGAGAGAGAGACCTTCACTCTCTCTCACTCTCTCTCTCTCTCTCTCCCTCTTTCTTTCTCGCTCTCTCTCTGATGCATCGACTGGAGAGTGAAATGACAAGTCGAGCCTCTAGATACTCTCCGGACCCTCCGAGCTGGTAAGCTTTGTGAGCATTTCTGCTGGTCATTATTAGCGAACGACATGTTTATATATCAGCTGTGTCGAAAAACACTCTTGAAAACTGGAAGGTCTTTTGCGGCAGTTTTTTTTTTTTTGCGCCATTTTACGTTTAGCCACGCAAGCGACCGAGAAAAAAAGTTATTTGTTTAAAAAAAAGAAAGAAAGAAAAGAAAAGAAAGCTGTGTAATTCGGTGAGTCAGCATTGTCGATGTTAACGTTAGTTAAGCCAGTAAACAACCAGGAGCGAGGATGAACTAACTGCTAGAGCTGCATTGTTTGTGTTTCAGCTACATGACTTTGGCTGTCATTTTGTTCATTTAGACACTGACCTTTTCTTTCTCTCGCTCTCCCTCTCTGGAGGAGGTGCTGCTGGTCTTGAAATGGGATGGTGCATTAGGTTCTCTTAGTCTGTTTTTTCATTTGAAGAGAACGGATGGGTTCATCACAGCATTTGCAGCTGAAAAAGAGTGGAGAAAGTGTACTGGGAAGGAGAGAGGGAGGGGGAGGGAGGGATGGGGGGAGAAAGTGGGCCTTCTGTGGCTCCTTTGCTCCAGCAAAGCTAAGAAAAGAGGAAAAAAAAGGCTCGTTAGTTTGCTGGGTTGCTTAGCTTACGTTAGCTGCTCTCCTATAATGACAGTTGTTGGCTCGGGCCCACATCATTTTGCCTTTTGTTCTTAGTCATGATGAGTAAACCTAAGACACCGTATCTCTAAATATACTTTATTTACATATTTAATACCAGTTTTCTGTTCTGCTGCTGTTTATTACAGTACTGACTGAGTCAAACAGACAGGGGACTTTTCCCTCCTTCTGAAAAAGTGTAGTTGAAGGTGGGTGGGAATGGTACTGAATATTTTTTATTTATTTATTTTGTGTGAGCTGAAGTGAAGTTTGAGCCCTGCTGATGTGTGCATGTTCCTCTAACCGTTGTGACGACTCTGAGTCAGAGCCAGTTTTTGGCCTGTGTGGCTCATGGAGGGTGTTGCACACCTGGAGACTCCTGTTCACATGAACAGAAGAAGGCCTCGGATATATATAAAACCCAGTTCATTCCTAATTTAATACCGGACTGGCATTATTACGGTTATCACATCACACTGTTTTGAGTGGACTAGGGTTTTGACAGTTTAGAATAATTTTTATTTATTTATTTATTTTTGGGTACTTGGAATTGGATGTGATAGCAGTGTTTATCTTCACATGACTTCTGAGAGAAGTTCACTCACTGGTCTTGATCAGATGGCATCAGTAAGGCTTCAGTTTTGCTATTTTCTCTCTCACTTTCAAGTTGAAAATTTATAATTCACAGAGAGGCTGTGGACGGTTGGCATTAGTTAGCCATGCCTGGTGTGATATGGTTTACCAGTGTCCAAAGCAGGTTTCCAGTAGTTGTTCTGTAGTTGATCTGTGGTCTCACACTGTAAGAAAACATTCTGAACACACACACGCACACACACAAATCAAGTGGCAGGCCTGACCCAACACACAGTTCAGTTATCTGTAAGTCATATAGTCGTGTGGCAAATTATTTAATAATTATTGTATATTTTTTATTAATTATTTATTAATGTGAGGCGTGTGTGTATGTATATGTGTGTGTGTGTGTGTGTGTGTGTGTGTGTGTGTGTGTATATATATATACACACACACACACACACACATACGTGTGCATGTACAGGCTTTTTTTGTAAGAAATTAGCTTTATTGGAGAATTCAGTTAACACTGAAATTGAACTGCCATTATATGTCCATCTTCTCTATACTGTTTGCTTTCCAAAATAACTGAGTGTAAGAATCTTATCTGTTTGTGACAGATTCTAATATGTATAAATATAATTACACATAATTACTGTGTTATAATGATGCAGTCTGTAACTGCGATATTAAAAGTTGGTTATACGAATATTTGTAAATACACATGTAGCACAGCCACATAGTTCTGACTAAACTTATAATTATAAAGTAGCATATTTTTAAATGTGTAGATAGACCATGTCACTTCGTATACATTTAAATAGTTTTAATAGCAGTATTTTGCTGCTGTGAATTGTTTTGAGGAAGTGCAGTGTAACTAAATACAGTCCCATGTTACACATCCTTAAAAAAAAACATCTCTAACGTTGCACAACACTTTCAGTGATCACATTAACATATGTCTACAAGAATTGTAATTTCTATTAGAATAATCCCAGACCTGTTGACCTTTTATTGTTTATTGGAGTAGAGTGAAAAAGTGTAAATGAGTATCTGCTTACCTTCTAGTCGTAACCTATAAGAATCTTAAGTTGTATAAAATGCACATTGTCATTCTAACAGTGACATCCATCTTCGTGCTGCTTGTACAGGCTCAACAGTGTCCATTTGATTTGAATACTGACTTCTCCAAATTCTGCAGGCTACTGCACCAGCTATCATATGTTCCCCTCGTCTTGAGTGCTGCTTTAAGGAGTAGAATAAAAAAAAAAAGTTTAACCTTAAAAAAAAATAGGAAACTGTTTATTGTATACAGCTACACAGTTGTCTTGTTGGTAGCTGTGAGCCTGGAAACCATCTGGTGTGTTTTATGTCTTCACTTTTATGGAAGTTAGCTTATTATTGTTAAGAAAAATTGATAACAGAATTATTAAATAGCAATAATAATGATAATAATAATACACCTTTACAAAAAAAAACAAAATAGGCACAAGTCGAGCTCATAGGAGCACACATTGTGAGTCAGGTGAGGCATTATGGACATAATGAGGGTGACCCACATAAATACACACACAGTGTAGTTTGAGACTTAAGGTCAAGCTTGTTGTTTTGCCATATTTGTCTTTATAGGACATAATGGAGGCCTAATTCATTAATACTAAGCAACTCCATGTCCTATGTTATATGGTAGCTGCCAAAAAGAGCACATTTAGTAAATCCTGGGGGCAAAATTAAAAAATGGACACACAAAAACAGCATGAGAACATTTCCACCTAATACTAAATAATATATAAATAATTGAAAATATCCTTAAGTTCAAGTTACTTTAATACTGATTGCACAAATTGTGTCTTTCCTTAGTATGTTTATTGTTGTAGCATGCCATCATGTTTTTGTTACATCATGCAAAGGTTTAGCTTTTAAATCTAGCCTGTTAAAGGAGTAGTGTAACTATGTTGGTTTTTGTAACTCTGAACATGCAATCTAGGGAATGACCATTTTTGTGTGATTTGCAATAAAGTAAAAAAATTTAAAATATTTTAAATGTTAAATTTTAAACACATTCTTCTAGTTTGTAATATCCCACAATAGTTCACCATTAGAATTTATTCAAATATAATTTAAATATAGCACACTCATGGAAAGACATTAACCTTGCACTGCAGCAGTCTCTGACTAATTATCACACCCAGTAGATTAAGACATACAGTATGTGGTGGCAGGTAGGTGAGTAGTCATGGTTGCTGATTCGGGACTGTTTTCCCTCTTGGGGTACTGAATACCCCTCTGTCCAGCCCCATCCCAATCAGGATGGCCTTGGGGAGGAGGGGGGGGGAAAATCATCAGTGGCTCTGCTATTTACTCTTATTCTCAAAAAGTAAAATTGAAAATAACTTTACACCTGAACTGTTTTACAATCTTAGATTATCCCAACAATATTTAAATATTTTATTAAAAATAAATAATTTTATTCTTAGTTACTATTAGTTGTCTATAGAATAAAGTAGTTATTACCAAGCAAGTACACAGTGTAAGCAACATTTATTGTCAGTTAACAGTTTCATTTCTCTAATATGAACTGTGGGCATTTTTCTGTCATGCTTTTTGTCCAGAGGTTTGTGAGGAGAGAATCAGACTTTTTCCTGGACATATAGCCTCCACATACACTTTTGTTGTGACACAGCAACCGTGACCAATTAGTAGCAATAATGATCACCAACAATGACTTGTGGTGTGCTGAAATGCTGTGCAAGTCTGTTCCCCTCAAATTAGTCTGGCTTCAAATAGACTTGTAACCTCTTGGCAAACGTCCAAAAGGATACCCTTATGCATTTTGATACGGCCCCAGCTTGTTTCATAAAGCTAAAACCACAGTTCTTGTTTGTCCAGTGTCAGATGAGCAAAACTGTTTTAGTTTGACTTGCTATAATAATAATATTTTGTATTAAGTTGCATATTATTATTACACAGTAAAATATATTACTGTATAAATATAATACATTCAATAATTTATATAGTGCCTTTTCAAAACCAGACATGCTTCACAAGGATAATCATAAATGTTCTTGTTTAATTTGAACATTATTTGATATTGTATTTGACTCAGGTATTTCCCACACTTTCAGTTTGACCATTAATGTAGACCAAATTTGTTATATGGAATGTACACGTCATAATCACTGCTCTACTGAAGTTAGTAGTCATTTCTCTTTTGCTGGTAGCCTAATGGGCTGAAGATGACTCACGTCCTTCTAGCAAAAAAAGGCCTCTGTGACCTCAAAGTTCTATCAATATTTAGACGAAAGCTTTATAGTTACTTGCGAGGGATGAGGTGGACTTTTTCAGAATTTTCTGTTTCAAAAGAGCTATTCTATATGTATATTTAGCGTTCATCACTCTTGATTTTACCAGATTTGTTTCTGTGTTAGTAATACGCCCTGGTTTCAAAATTTATAATGCTTTGGTGTGTGACATGGGGTTGAGCAAGCTTGACGGGCCGTATTGACTTCAAAGGGATCACGTTTTAATCTCCCTTTGAGAGGAAGCCACTCTTGTAAATAATACAGACCGACTGCTCAAGTGAGTGGAGTTTTATCATTGTCTTGTGTGGGTTTTTTTTATTTTTTATGTGTGTGTCCATAAACATTTTATGTTTACAACTATTTTCTGTAATAGTACATGCTTAATCAGGATTGGTCACTAAATCAATTTTATGTTTCAAATTTGTGAGCATTTCATGGCCCTCTTTTTATATATTTAATATATTTTTTTCCCCTCTTTTTTTTTCTTTTTTTCATTTTTTTTTCTTTTGACATCCGAGGGCCCTGTAAATTCAAGGAAGTTGGTTAAAAGTGGCTTGAACATTAAAAAGATTTGCATGTTATTTAAAGCTGTAAAACGGCAAGCGTAGGATGCCTTTGAAGGTCAGTGTCGGGGGTGGGGCAGAATTGCACAAGTTTGGTTGTCTGTATCTCATCATTGCTTTGTGAGGCTTTTTTTGGCCCTTAACTTCGTGTGTGTGTGGTGTGTTTCTTGTTGGTGAATTTAGCAATGACAGTCTTGGTTTTTTTTTTTTTTTTTAATTGTCAATTGCAAAGCTGCATTTGCTAGTAGGAAAATGTGGCTTGAGTAGTTTGTCCTGTCTCTGATGCGAACATGGATAACACTCAGAAAACTCCACTAGTGCATTAGAGCTGTTCTCAGCAGTGCACGTGCTGTCAGGGCAACCCCCCTCTCTGACGTTACTAAGGTAAATGCACTTGGTACTTGCACTTGTGCACTTGATCTGACTCTGCCTTCAAGGAGTTGTGGTTGACAAGTGCTGCAACTAAAAGCTGCTGAAAGGCCTGTATGTATACTCTGATGATTTTTCTATCTGTTCTTCTTCGGTAGTGTTTTTTTTTTTATCCTAAAGCTTTAAAAAAAACTTTAACTGATGGCGAACGGCATGTTTAAGCCTGGTATTTTATCTTCTGTTTGTGATCTGCTGTTGTTTTTATTCTGCTAAAGTGTAGGTTAGCCAGGTGGTGCAGTTTGCAAGAGTGACCTGACTGCATAGGAAGTTGCAAAAACTGCTTGTGGATGGCTGTTTGGACATTAGGTGTGTCGGTTTTGTAGTGCAGTCTTTGGTTTGATAATTGTTATTGCAATGGTCAGTAATAACAGTTGCTGCTGGAGGCTATATGTATATCCACTAATACATGTACAACATGCACATAGTCCATGCCTTATCATACATCTCATAATGTAAAATCTAGTTTTCTTTGTTTGGTACAGTAGTAAAAGCAAGTAAAAGTAGTCTTGCAACTTCCCTTTTTGTGGTAGGAAGTAAATGTTTTTCTGTAAGCTTTTGGCATACGCAGTTACAAAGACGAACATAGTTACACTACTCTCTTAACAGCCTAGTTTAAAAAGCTAGACCATGGCATGATGTAAGAAGAACATAACATCAATTTTTTGGAAAATTTCCAACTTGAAAATAATTATGATTTTTGAAGTAACAAAAAGAATGCCTTTTTTTAATTCATTTTTGCTCTGCTTGGGGCCTGCTTAGATGTGGGGGTGTAATATATGGCTACTGAATTTTATCACGGCTCATCAATACATATATGAATATGCTATTTCAGTTTGAGTTATGATGAGCTTTATTCTAGTTGTCCTAAATAAAGGATTACATGTATTAGTGTTAACAAACATAATTCTAGTACTCTATGAAAAACAGATGAAACTAAATACAGTTTTGAAGTCACTTTGATAATGAATGTGGTAAATGTTCTACTACTGGGCCAGAGCAATGACTCTGAGTTTTTTGAGATGTGAGTTAGATATAAAGTGAGTTTGCTTTGGTACATCACCTAACAGTTATGTATATATATATAAAATATTTTTTACAAATTTATTTCTGTGTCTGTTTAGTTAAACAAGTGTGACACATGCTGTATGAGCATACTAATTTAAATAGAAAGTTTGTGGGTTTTTGGGGGGGGAGCTTGGGAGGGGGTCTTCTTTATGTATGCTTCACTCCCAAATGATTGGAAACATCAGACCTAAAAAAAAAAAAAAAAAGAACAGGAAAGAAACAGTGGAAATCATTGAATTACAAGGAAAAAATTCTCGTTTGCATATAAAATCACCTTAGACACTTTCTGTCTCTCTCTCTCACACACACACATGCACAGGCTAGAGCAAAATCTAACACATTCTGAGTTGTTTTAATTTTGTTCCAAAAAATAAAATAGTAATCATCTTACTTAAATGTAAAAACCATTTCTAGCAGTCAAATGTAGAATTGGCTTGAAAAGTTAAAGTACACCAATCTAGCTTCATAATTGAACAGTAGTAGTGAGAGACTCCAGTGATGTGCCTCCAAAGCATGCATTACTGTAATGCCTTTTTTCCCCATCTCTCTTTTTTAACAGTTAAAGAGAATGGTTACACACACCGCAAAGGAAGGCAGTGTCTCAGAATTGTGCAAGTGGTAAGTAGATTAGTTAATTTCACTAAATCATACGTTGGTGTGTCTGTGAGAGTCGGGAATAGCTATCCAGAGTTTTTACACCATGTCTGGGACGTCCCGTTTCCAAATATAGCCACACACAGAAATGCACTAAAACAATGTAAGCATTGAAGCCGTGGTAAACAGAGGCAAATGAATAGAGTGACTGTAGAATATGTACGAGATTGGAAGTCTGATGAATGCTGGAGCATAAAGAAATTTCATTGGTCGGATTATGTAATTGCATGGAGAGGAGAGGCGGTGGAAGAGCTGATGGAGTAAAATACTGTAATTTACTTATCTGTATCGTGGAACAGTACCTAGAACACAGTGCTTCTATGTAATTTTACAGTTTCATGCTGATAGCAGACATGAATAGGATAGGCCTAGCAGTTTACTATCCTGTCTGACTGAACTGTACTGCTACACACCATACATCTGGAAATGCAACAGCAGATGTAAGGTTATATAATTACAAAGACAGATCACCAACTATACAGAAAGTTAGTCAACACAGTTATGTTCTGTGGCCTATGTGGTGTCTAAAATTTCATACATTCATTAAATTTAAATATTTTGATACTTTTCAGCCATAATTTGGCCTGAAAACAGGTCAGTCTGTTTAAGTAAGAAGGCAGCTGGTCTGAAATGTTTTTTATTTTTATTATGAATTGAATTTTATTTATTTATTTTTTAAACAGGTGTGCTCTTACCTGTTCTCTTTTGTTCTTTACATCGTATTTGAACACTTGGTAGGCAAAGGTGTTGTCTACATTGGGAGTGCAAGAGTGCAGAGGGCTGCAAGCAAGAGTGTGTGTGTGTGTGTGTGTGTGTGTGTGTGTGTGTGTGTGCATCATGATCTTTAAGAAGAAGGCACCACCATCGAATTGAGATGAGATTGAGGGTAAAAATGTGGAGGATGGCAACAAAAGAAAAAAAAGTTTTTTTAGCAGGGGATATTTATGAAATGAGAAATTATGGTGGACCCTTTCGTGGCATGTGTCCCTGTGTAAGCTTTATGTTTTTGAAATGGACAATTGCATACTTGTATCTTTTTTCAAATGACTGTCTTAATGAAGGTGTTTCACCACAGATTTTAGAATTACAGGTTGCAGGTGTGTTTAGATTTGGGAATTGTACTACAGCCCCTTTCTTCCATCACACAGAGAAGTGTGATTTAGTTAAGACTAAATTGGAAAACATATTTGCTAAGGAAGTGAACTGGTGCACAGCAAAAAAAAATCATCAGAAAAATACTGCAGGTTTTTTTTAACTGCAGGCTTGTTTGAACACTGAACGAGTTAAATAAAGAGCATTGGTATATTAGAACAGGATTGTAAGTTAACTGAACACAGTAAGATTTGAACAAGAAGACATAGTAAGTTAAATAAGGACTATTAGACTTACGTTTACTAAACACTGTAATAGTTGAACAAGAGTTAGAAAGTTAAATAATGACTGTTAGAATACAATTAACTGAACATTGTAAGAGTTAAAAGAAGAGCACTAATGAGTTACATAAGGACTGTTATACAATTAACTGAACATTATAAGGGTTAAAGAAAGAGTGCTACTGAGTTAAATAAGGACTATTAGAATTAAATTAACTGAGCACTGTAAGAGTTAAATTAAGAGCACTAATAAGTTACATAAGGACTGTACAAGTTAACTGAACACTGTAAGGGTTAGGTAAGTATTATAAGAGACAAAATAACTAATATAAAAGGACTGCATGTTAAATTAATACTGTTGGAGAGTTAAATGCACACCAGTTGTGTTAACAGGCACCAAGTTAAATACACACCGTTAGTTAAACTAGTACTGAACACTTAAAACGAGCACTGGAGACTTTCTGAACTTGGTAATGCTGCCTATTATATGTAATATATGTCAGTGCAAATTTTTATTAGCAAATTCGAGTATTACAGTTTGCTAATCCCTTACATTCGGAGGTGCTGTTCTCCGGTTATTGTACTCTTGGCTCTTGGTTGATTTTCTAAATCACCATGTCAAAACCTGACATCGGTACAGGGTCAGGCTAATGTTCTTTTTCCCTTCTTTGTTGCTTTCAGGTTGGCACATCGACACCCCACCACCCCCCACCTAACCAAACCTTCCCGGTTTGCGCTCTGCTGCGCGAGCGTGCCTGTCCTCTTTTTTTTTTTTTTCTTCTTTTTTTTTTTTTCGGTCGCGCGCAAAACGACTTTCCGCGCGTGTGCGCGAGCGTGAGCGCGCGAGACACAGCGAGAGCGCGCGGAGCGGGGCCTGGCGGTGCCGTAGCAGCACAGAATGGTTTGTGAGTTTTCAACAGGGGGGTGCAGGCCGTGCTGTGCTGCGGCAGCAACGCCAGGACTGAGAAGAGGAAGGAGAGGGAGGAAAGTAGGCAAAAACACAGGAGCCAGTGAACGTGTCTGTGTGCGCGCGCGTGTGTGTGTGTCTCTCCTGAACATCGCCGCGACTGGCTGCCTGGCTGTAGCAGCACGTAAATATTGGAGTTAAAGCAGTAGTGAATCCTCCAGTATTGACCGTGCTGCTGAAGTTAGGCGGGCCGTTTACCGTCCACTGGAGTCTCCAGGAGAGGATTAGTGCTCTGACTGCACCAGCATCACCTATGGAGAGGGTCAGAACAGGAACGATGGAGTATGGGCCTACCAGTGCTATGTGTAGAACTGTAGTGGGCTTACCAGTCGTGTGTGTGGAACTGTAGTGGGCTTACTAGTGTTTTGTATGGAATTAGTATTTGTACAGACCTGTCCTAAACAGTCATGATGGATATAAGATTAGAAATGTGTTACGAAGGTTTCTGATGAGTACGGGCCTGTCAGTGTTTTATAAAAAGAAGTATGGTGGGACTAACAGTGTTTTATAAGGAATCGTGATGGGCATGAGCTTAGCGAATTATGCTTGACCTGTGTATTATAAAGCATTGTGACGGATGTGGGTCTGCTAGTGTTGTAGCATGAATAATGGTGGGAACTACCAGGACCGTAATAAATAATTATGAACATATGAGCATTTTAGAAAGAATTTATGATTGGTTGGGCCTGCTGGTGTAAATATGGTGGAGCTTTAAAAAAATATGATTTCAAGCCTGCTAATGTTTAATAAGGAATGATAAATCTGGATGTGTCTGTGTATAAATATATGTGTGTAGACCAATGTTTTAATTACACAACATTTTTTACCATTTTTGTCAAAATTTATATGGTATGTGTCTACCGGTGCTTCACAAGGAATTGTGGTGGATATGAGCCTAGCAGAATTTTGTAAGGAAGTATGATGTGGATTGCCCTACTAGTGTTTTTATGTTTTTTGTGAAGAATATATATGAGTTATAACCCCTTTTGCAGTGTGGAAAAAAGGATGCAAGATATACATTTTAGACAGATATTCCATATTGCAGAACAAAACCTTGTATCTCTAATAGAAGAATTTTACAGGAGAAGGACAAAAACATACTTTACTTTTAACGTACTTCATTATAAACTGACATTCTCCAAATTATTGTGGATTTTCTTTTGCTCCATTTATCATGATATTTAGACAGTGTATAGGGCAACAAGCAATTTTTTTTCAAACACCTAAAACAACTGAAGTGGAGATAAGAGGTTTTGTCCTTACAGGAGCAATATGCTTGTTTTAGACCATAATCCTGACTAGATGTAAACTATTACTCTTGGGTTCAAAGTTCATGAAGAGGTTGTTACCTGTTTGGTGAACAGTTGACTTTTATTTATTGTACAATAAAACAAATAAAGCATAATAAAATAAAGCAGAGTCCTGTGATCTGTCTACATAATGCATCTGCGTCTTATGGTTTATACACATCACAGTTACAAAGTGACAATGCACACAGTCTGGATGGTTAACATTATATTTACCAGGGCCAAATTTTTTCCAATACTGTACATACCCAGTAACTAGAAGATCATGCTCCTGAAAAGCTAAGATTCCTTGGTGGGGAAAACTACCGGATGATTTACATGCTGAGCAACACACATAATAAAGCCCTTTAAATATGCATGACTGCTAAACGAGGCATTAATGGCTCAAAACGGTCAAAAAACGACCATCATATTCTCTTCCCGGGCGCACACATACTGCTCTAAATAACACTGCATCGCCATCTTCTGGGAAGCCTTAAAGTGCCTCGGGGTCTTGCGTCGCGTGACGGTTTTTTTTTTTTTTTGGGATTTCACAATGAATGGAAAAAGTTGATATGATCACTTAAAGGGGTTTGTTCCAGTTTTTGTACTTTTCCATGTTTGTTTTGATACAGGTTGTGGTTCGTTGATGAGAGGGATATTTCTACAGAGTTCTTGCGGATGTTGATTAAAGTGCTCTTTTTCCACCACCAGGCCAGGAGCAAGTTCAGTTCGTCTGTTTCTGCTGCAGCAGCAGCCCTGTAAAAAGTAGAGAAAAACATATATACATATATATATTATATATACACACACACACATGCATATATACATTAATTTACAGTCATGCCTGCGCAGGATAGTTGTTCTGTATAGGCGGAAACACATAGGTACTGAAACAGCACGTGACAAAAGAGGTGCTGGGTTCTCATGCTGTACAGAGCAACAGCTCTCAGAAATATCTAGTGTATAAATATGATTTTATGCTGTTTTGTGTTTTCTCGTCTCACCTTGCAGACAGCGCTGCTCCAATGAAGAAACCAGCACTGGGGTAGTGGTGAAATCGAGGTCCACTGACGCTCTAGGAGGTTCTGACACTGGAACTGACAAGACATGGGCTTCTGGATGACATCACTCGGAGCAAACTTTCGCGCATCCCGATGGCTTCGCTTTAGGTTGCGCACAGAAGCTGCTTCTGCTCAACTCGCCCTTTCGCAGCGCTTGCGGCCAGTGACGTCTCACTCGACTAAAGCCATAGCTAATGCGTCCCGTTCTCAAATACTCCAAAACTTAAACTTTCAGCTAACTAGCATTGGGCTATATGTGAATTTAACCACGTAAACGGCAAGGGTCTGTATGATGGTCCAAACTTCAGTTTAGTTTCATAGTAATGCGCAGCAGTATAATGAACAACAACCAGAGGTGCGCACAACTCCGGCCCTGGAAGGCTAGTGCCCAACCGAGTTTGGTAATTAACCTGCTCAGACACACGTGATTACACTCCTGTAGGTTTTGTGGGTGGGTGTAGGCAAAGTCACTATCTGGGTCGTTTAGCATTCATGTACACCCTGAGTCTAATTCTCATATTGTGGAAACAGTGGTGAAGAAGAAAGTTGGTTTGTGATCAAATCCTGGCCTATAATCTTCACTGTTTGGTGCTCCACCATTCACCTATCCCCCTCATAAGTGTAGTAAATGTTTATCGCTATGTGTAGGCTATCTATAAACACGATTTACAAAGCAATGAGGTCCAGTTAAGGATAAGCTAACCTAAGATAAAGGCTCAGTAGAACTTTTAATACTGATTCACCACTGGCACTGCACCTAAGTCAAAAACTAAAGCCTTAAAACATACCAAATGTGAGGACTGTTAGTTTACATAATATTGAGTTTCTTTAAAACCATTTACTTAAACAGTTCCCAATAGAACAGTCCACTGAAAAAATGATCTGTGGCACTGAGTAAAGAAGCCTTTATTTTTAAGAGTTGTAGGCCTGACCCAGGCGCTGGGAACTGGTCCCATGTGGGCTAAAGGTGGGCTATAGGCTAAATGTTAAACATTACACGGTCATCAGACTGTCGCAGCCACTAATACTTATTTGAGAGAAACGAGAACTAATTTTGAGCTATACAATCGTGGCTGGCTTTAACTTCGAGGCAACAACAGCACATCATGGCAATTTTGCAAACACACGTGAGCCTTTGGCATGACGTGGAAAGTAATATCTCATAAAGATTTAATGTCTCATAAAGTCTGACTCCCAGAGCATCACACGAAGCGCCGGCTCGGAAGCTCCTTGCCTCCGTGTGAATGAGATGAGCCTGGGAAATGTGTCGAAACGTGTGGGAGCTTCGTCATCTACGTTCCTCCGATCAGAAACCCCGGAACATATCGAGATCGTCACAAAATGATCACCGACATGCTTTGATTTCTTCACAGAGGAGTCTGGGATGACGACGGAGACAGAGACCACTGTGATCGTTGCAGAGAAGGAAAAAGGAGAAAACGACATGTCCTTGTTTTAAAGATGATGACTCAGCTGACACTGACACACAGGCACATACTGAGGTCACTCCATTTCAGGTTAGCGCAGGTTGAGCTCTCTCCACCGTGCTCCCAGCAGGTGCAATGCTAACGCAATTAAAGCGGTCCTAATCGCACATGCCACGTTATATAAGCTCCTGCGACATACACAACTGAGCAGCATCCCGTGTGTGTCGTGGAAACAAACTTCTCTGACGGACACGGCAGCTTACTGGTTAAATCCTGAGCGCTTTCCCTCCAAATGTAGGCTATGGATTTAGTATCTTTCCCTCTCCCTCCTCTCTGGTTCACTTCATTCGAGGAAGCTGAGGAGAAACCTCGATAATAACCTTAACCTTCAAAGATGACAGCAGGTAAGTTAGTATGCAACTCATCAGTAGACAACATGCCCCGAGATAACCGCCTCAGCGCTGGAGTGACTTTCTCTAAACAGCCCCGAAGGACAAAGCAGCAGTAGCAGCATCTAAACACCAAAGTACGACTTACATCCAACATCTGCTGCCTTTTGCCCCCCTGCGTCTTCTATAGGCTACAGGAAAAGACTACACTTCTATCACCACAAGTAGCCTGTAGCGAGAAGGACAGACGTTACTGTGAATAAGCGAGTGCAGTTATCTAAGACAGCCCGCTATCTAGGTAAATAAACACAACTTGGGTTAGAAGGGGAGACAAGAGAGATGACACCCGAAATATCGTCCCAGAATAGTGACCTACTGTACCTTCTTTTGGTCCAGTTACCTTCACATCTGTTTAATGGTAGCCCACCAAAGGAAAAAAGGGAGAAAAAGAACCAGGAGAGCCCTGTGAGCAAGGTTCATTATAAAAGATAGAAAACTGTTTCTGCTATCAGGGAATCCCAAAAAACTACTGACGCCGTTTTTTCGAGGCGGCCGATTTTTATTGGACAGAAACCGCGCGCGCGCCAGTTACCAGGGCGATTGTTGCTGTGCAGATTTCAGAATTCGTTGGTCGCCGAGTGTTTGTACACACTTCCCGTTTTCGGATGAACGACAAACGGAGCAAAACGCCGATTAAAAAAACTGTTTTTACTTTGGTCGTTAAACGGTGACACAGCGCAGCCGAGTCGCTGGCACGGTGATGACTTCATGAACAGACCCGGGCGCGTATACGGGGCGTTTCGTTTTTCGGCGCGGTTGGTCAAATCGAGCGGCTCCCTTACTTCCCCGGAGGTGTTGTTGCCATGCAAAACTTAACGGTGGGCGCGAGCGGGCTAAGTTAAGCTTTTAAGGTCACGCAGATTTTTTTTTCTAACACGACTTTATTTTGTTTCGTTGTGTTTCTTCACCTCTCTCATTCCTTTGCTTCATCCTCATCTAACCGAACTTGCCCAACTCCTTCTGTTTATTTCGGTATTACAGCTGTTTAACGGTTCCCCCTTCATATGACTGTCCACCCTCAAAGGAACGGTTCACCGAAAACCCAAGTTTACACCTCCGCCATCCTTCTTGTCCCAATTGACGTGATGAGTCAAATACATGTTTGCACTGTAACTACGAGCTTACTGTGGCACCATAGTTATTATTATAACGTGTAGGTTATAATACAATACCTACCTATAGTAGGTCTACAAAAACTAGGGGGGAATTATATTAATTTTAGTTTTTGGTGAACTATTTCTTTGACTACACTAATTCACCACGATGTACGAACCTTTAATCTGCTGGGCGACAGTGTTTTTTAATACTGAGTATGGCGTCGGTTGACTAATACAGATATTATTATTAGTAGTAATAATAGTTGTAGTATTAAATTAAGCTCAGATCTAGCATTAATGTGTGACATGTCACATTGTGTGCAGTTTATCATGCTTCAGCCTCTCTGGTTTGATAGATTTTTTCCCCTTTCTGTGTTCTTGTCCATCATGTTGTTCTCTCCTCGCTACAATACCCAGCATGCATTACTTAAACACAACATACGACCACTGGGAGAGCCGTGCACGTCACTGCTATACACAAGTCCAATGAAGTCCCACTGATAGAGAGGCAAACAAATACAGACGTGACATGTCCTGCTTCCTAGCAGTGCCTTAAAAGTTCCTCCTCCATAAGCTTACATTATCAGAAGGTACCTGGGGGGTCCTGGGTTTCAAAACAGCAACATATCACTGTCAGGATTATTGTGGCCTCGCTGTAAGGGGACAGTAGACTTGTTTACAATGGATTTAGCGATGATTCAACGTGCCAGTTTGTCCGAAGCGCCACTTGAATATTGAATAAAACTTACAAACGGCCACCAGATGGCGCTGTTGCTCTTCTCTCGCCATTCCATGACGACTCTATGCGCTACGTCATTTCCGGGCTGTCAGTAGCACGGATGTAAACGGAGGAGTGAACGATCACCGTAAAAATGAGACTAGAATAGCTTCGTTTTAGGAGTTTCTCGGTCATACGTACACCTTCTGCTACCCAGGTCGTTGTCTGCGAGTGTTGTATCGTCATGGCGGGGCTGTTCTCGTGCTGTTTCGACTGCGCTCGCGGGAACTCCGGCCACGTAACCCTAAAAGAAATGCCAACGGTCCAGCTAGACACGCATCACATGGGTAAGAAATGTGATCTGTGACACACATCCACAGTAGCCACCCAAATGACATTACAGTGCAATCACAAGGAGGCCTACTCGGTGGCTTAATGTGCCTAAGACTGCATGCAAAGCTGCCCTTTACACCTTGTACCCACGACGTAATGTCATGCTTTGCCTTCAACATGTCCTGCTGAAAAAAACGGACACTAGAGACATAAAGATTACAGCTTTTTCACTTAATAGTTATCATTAGAGAGCAAAAGGTTCCGGCAGATCGTCTTAGGAAAACCATCAGCCACAGGCCAATAGATGAACCATTACAATTTATAGATACCATTATATTAACCATTATCATAAATCAGTCCAAACCTTTCATAGTTTCCTTTTTTCAGCACAGTGATTAATTTGAGTGGCATAACTGGGTTGTGATGATCGGCACCCAACTTTAAATATCAACATGATTTAAACACTTTTTGTTTGTTTTCTATTGGAAGAAAAAAAATTGTAAAGAGTGCTCTTTTTTGTTATTTTCAATGTGTATACTGCTATACATCAGTGATGGATTGTTATTCGAGAGGAAGATAAAGGCTACCAGGAGGAATAAATGATGATAGTTTTAGACTGATATGGGCAATATTTATTGAGCTACACATACAGAGGACCTGTCTCAGTATGGTGTCAGACTGCCATGTTTGCTAATGCACATGCCTGGCATCTCGGTGTACAGCTTGAGTTGTTAGTTCCTGCAGATTGCAGTAGGGGTGGAGTGACTCCAGGCCTTCTGGCTGTGTGACAACAGTTAATCTTGCCATAGACCACGGTGCCTCCACACACGGATTTGTTGATCTTCTTTACCAAGGCAAAACATGACTGGTCACTGAAAATGACCAGCTGCCATTCTGAGTCAGTCCATGACAGTCTGGCACAGTACCATTGCAGTCTTTGGACATACCATGACATTGACGTGGTGTTAAGGGCAGTCGTCGTAACTGTCTTTGTGTTTGTAGTCCTGTGTCATGCAGCTCTCTCCCAATGGTGATGACTCATGGAGGGCATCACTGTTTGCTAAATGTTCACAGTCGTACCTGTTGGGTCATGCACATGTCGGACAATCTGTCTCGTGGTTTTTCTCTCTGGGGTTCGTGTAGGTTCTCCAGATCCTTCATGTCACCACCACCGTTATGGCACACAATACATTAATAAGACCACCCTGCATTCTGGGGCCCTTTGATGCAACCCCTCACGAACTCCATCTGCTTGAATTGCTTTCAAATTCTTTTCTGAGACATACTTCGCTTGCAAAGGATGCTACCAAAACAACACCACGACATCACGATAAGGCTGAACGTGAAACTTAAATCATTCACATGTCCCATGATTTCTAACCTACCTTTACTACCTTCACCTGGTGACATATTGCCCCCTATTGTTTGGAGTATGTTGCGACCAAACATACAGTTCATTTGACAAATTGCTCCTTTGCAGTAATACATTTTTTTATTTTTTTGTACTAAGGCTCGTAAGATCCTCCCTTCACCTTTAGTCTCCTTGGTTGTCCATGTTTGTCAAAGTTAGACGTTTTGCCTTAGTCTCTGCTTTCTGAGAATGTGTATTTGGTATTACAGGCACCGATGTTGTCATTGTGAAAAGTGGCAGACGAATATGTGGCACAGGTGGCTGCATTGCAAACGCCCCTCTCCATCAAAACAAGAGCTACTTTGAGTTTAAGATTCAGTCCACAGGTAAGTTTAGGTGCATATATCTAACAATGATTATACCTTGCCGAAGGTAGCTAGAACTGACATTGTAGAGTGATGTTTATAAGTTCGGTGGATATATAACTTTACTGTGTATGTATTTATGTATGAATGTATTTATTTATACACACTTATTATATATGAAGGTCATAGTTCAACCTGTTGCATGTTAGTTTAATAATAATTATCAAATCATTTATAGTAGTTACTGAATAAGTCTCAAAATCAAATGAATAATAACTTTAAACAATCACTTGCATGCCTCATTCCCTGTATTAGCTTCATAGTAGTACCTTTAGATTAATAGTTGATTTCATTTAAGCAATTATTAATATGTCTTTGTCAGAATTACTCTCCAGTGGTGGAGAACACCATGGTCATCAATAGTTTACAGCAAGCATATTGTACCTGGTTCTTGACAGGTGTTTGGGGAGTAGGGGTAGCGACACAGAAAGCTAACCTTAACCAGGTCCCACTGGGTAGAGATGCACACAGCTTAGTGCTGAGGCAAGATGGAACTGTGTACCATAACAACGAGGAGAAGAACCGGCTACCGGCTAACAGCCTGCCGCAGGAAGGAGACATTGTGGTGAGTTTCAGAGGTCTCGGTATCTTTGAGAAGCTTTGTTGTAAACCAGGGGAGGGACATTGTGTTTAAATATAATGATACTTTAAAATGGCAAATATTTTTTCCATGATAAATATTGCATTACCAATAACATAATGTATGTATGTGTGTGTGTTGGACCATTTTCAGCACAACACTGACAATGACATAATATTGGTATGGTAATGTATGGTGGAAGTGGCTCTGTGGTCAGAAGTTGAAATTTCATCACTGAAAATCTAGAGGATAGTTAACACAAAGTCTCGAACAAGAGTCTCTAGAGACTCTAATACAATCTCTTAACTCCTCATCATAGGTATTTTTAATAGAATGACGTTATACAGCTTTAATGGAACCTCACACTGTTCTCTTACTGTATCTTTGTCTGTTTGCAGGGTGTAACCTATGACCATGTGGAGCTGAATTTGTACCTCAATGGGAAGAATATGAACTGCCCAGCATCAGGCATTCGAGGAACAGTTTTCCCTGTAGTATATGGTGCGCCAGACTGTTGTAAAAGCAGTCATTTTTCTTTCCATTAAATGAAATGCATTAACAGTGGCCCACAGAAACTGTATTATTCCATTTCACACATACTCTAAAAGAGAAAACATTGCAAAATGAGTTTTTCTGAGTGTAGTACCGACTGGTCTCTAAGGAAGCCCATTCCTGCCACTTAAACAATGTAGCTCTCATACCTAAACAAGTTAACCTATATCCACCTATTCAGCCTACAAGCCCCCTATTTGCATATAAAGAGTGTTTTACCCCAAACTGTGTTTGAATGCGGCACAATACATGACAGCCGATTGGAACATTTACATATGTCGTAAAAGTCTGTTCTGAAATACTGTTCAATTGTTATAATTACAGAAAGGTTGGAGAGTGGTCTTATTATTACTGTTTCTATAACAAAAACACCAGAACATTACATTAACAACACAGTTGTAGAATGGGACCTCAAAGTCTCTCATTGATATTAAATTGATACCTAATTCAGAAATGGATATTTTTGCACATATGGATGTTAAAGTGCACTCTGTAACTGTGTTTTTCTGTTTGCAGTGGATGACAGTGCAATATTGGATTGTCAGTTTAATGACTTCTACCATCCTCCACCACAAGGCTACCAAAAGATTCTTTTTGAACAACAAATATTCTGATCTTCGGAGGCACTCCACGTCCATCAGCTATCCAGTCATTGTGTCTGTTCCAGCTACTAGATCCCGAGGGCAACCCAGAGATGGAAATGAAGCACCATATGTTAGTGACTATGTGGCTGATGCTTTGCTCTGTCGGTTCAAAAGTGCAATGTTGCCAGTGTTACGTCTTTGGTGATTTTTGCTTATGTAGGATTTATCTGTATTGGCAGTCAGAACACTCTGCTTTTGCCCTGTTTTATGTACTTATTAATTATTCATTATTTAATTTTAATTTTGTGGCACTTTGCTTCAGACTACCAGCAATATGCTACTTAGAAAAACACTCATTCTTTGTATTTGATTCATGTTCTAATGCAATCATGTCAGAAAATCTTAAACATTGGACCAACATTAGGGGTAATATTTCTTTTGAATGTTACTGACATAATGAATTACAGCTGACATATAGTCGCTGTTGAAAATTGAATGCTGTTGCAATATTGCTAGATGCGTTCAATGGAAACACAAATATTCAAACCAAATCTAGAATATTTTATTCTGTGTAATTATTTTAAAGAAAAAACTTCTGTAATGAAAATCTTTGCACTGTAGTTGTTCCACTGTTGCAGCCATATCTTAATAGAGTTTTCTGTATCACCCACTAAAACCATATGGCTTCACCAGATACCTATTTATCAAACATTGTCATAGTTCACTATATTTAACTTCTTTTCTTATTCTTTATTGTGATCAGATTCTTTCCTTAACTTTGCTTGTCTGACATGTTGTAGTAAAGAAAGTTGAGATGATATATTATGTGGGTGGCAAGAACAGAAAGATGTAGTGCCTATACTGAGTATTTTATACCCAAAGTGAGATGTCCTACTATATTTGATTTTAGGTTATTCTGTTTTTGTTCAGAAATATCATAGTTAATGTAAAAAACAGCCAGTCTGATGATATTGGTAATGTTTTGTATGCACTAATCATTATGTGTTATTTGTGTGATACTCGCTGGTAAAGTAATAAAGACATTGCTCTTTGGTAGATGGGTTCCAATTTCATTTGTATTACGTAATTGTTGGACAGTAGACTTGCACATATCAGTTATTACTGAGCAACAGATACACAATGTAATAATTACAATGGATTTCACGCTTTTCTACAAGAAAGCCATTGCATTAGACCAGCACCAAGACAGGATACTCAATAGGGAGGAGTTATTTTTGTTTGAATTTAATTTCACGAAAATACCATAATTCTCAGACACTAACACTTAATAAAACCATCACAATTTCAGCAAAAATCGCATACTTACAGTTTCTTAGATGGCCTTAAGGCCTCTGTCCAATTTAGAAATCAGAAATTAATAGCTGGATTTCAGGTGATTAATAGGATTGCTCAGTGCATGCACACCCTTACTTTTAGAACTTTCAGAAGGAGCAAGCAGTGCATATAATGTTCATGAGATGGCAACAAAACACTTCTGTAGCAGTTCTTAAGCCAACTACATTCTCCATGTAAATTAGATTCATCTTATAAATGATCTGTGTTCACATTCTCTGTTAAGTGACTCAGTATTTACAAAAAAGACAAGCTAAAGTTTCATCACCAGTTGGTGTTCATCTGGTAAATTAAGGAAAACCTTGAACAATAAATGTTATGTAGCATGTTGGGGGAAACAAACATTTTTAAATGCATTCAAAACAGAGTGATACATGAACACAACATCACTATCCAAAGAAATACAGGCACGTCCATATCTCCATATGTTTATGCGTATATATGGGCCTATATATACAGGGCTATATACGTATACGCATCGTCAAAAGTATAGTTGCGCACAGAAGGTAGTGTGGGATTGCAATGCTACTGGGAAGGAAGGTAAAGGTTACCAGGAACAATACATTATGATAATTTAGACTGATATGGGCAATATTTATTGAGCTACACAAACAGAAGTAGTGTCTCTCTCTATGGCTTCGGGTTAACGCAACATGCCAGACGTCTCAGCATTCCTAATAGTGTCCTGTGATAATCCATCCCATGGAGCTTGAATATTCTCACACGTTACTGCAGGTTTTGGGGTAGGGATGGAGGTGGAGTGACAGGCCTTCTAGATGTGTGACTCATGAAAACAGAGCACAGCAGCTGTCCTTTCCATTGGGGGCATATTTCCTGATGAACTGACCAATAGAAATCGAGTAAAATTCCAACACCTTTAAACCACTGTAGTTAAAGGGTGTTTTTGCCTTCTCCTGTAATCTTACAATTTTAGAGAGATGTGCTTTTCTTTTTTGTGTGTTAAACTATTAGCCCTACCTGATGCGCACAGTAGCAGTGGCCACCTGCCTCTACAGGGCATGTAAAAAAGACAGACGTGGCTTTTGTAGAGCATGACGTTGGGATGGTAAGACACTTTTTGTATGGTGGCATCACGAAGCAAAAAGGCCCTCACACCAGGCCTGAGAAAAGCATTACGCATGCATTTGCCATAGTCTTATTTCTCACCATCAGACACATAGAGTATCCATAATATATATAGATAGATAGATAGATAGATAGATAGATAGATAGATAGATAGATAGATAGATACTTTATTGATCCCGAAGGAAATTTAGCAGCCAGCAGCGGTTTCACGATAATGATAAACGGGTTTGTCGCTCAAGGGACACATTTAATGTAATAGATATTTTCAAGTGAGAATCGATTCTCAGAAGGAGAACATGAGGCTCGGAAGAATCAACCCTTGAGTACCGATCCGCCCACCCGTAACATGTGACGCATCCCTTTTGCCGTATGAAGACCCCTAACGTTGGCTGGGTCCTCTGCCGGGAACATGCGCAAGATTTACGCACACTGACGTAAACATACAGTACGGCTTGTAGCTTCACTGCTAACCTCAGCAATGTGTTTGGTCGTTTCGGCGGCCCTGTGTGCGCCGTAAAGTTGGAGTGAGGGTCTCGGAGAGCTACTTATGAGGCACATAATCCGGGCGAACAGGGCCAGTTACACAGGGAGGCGCTCATAGGGCGTCTATAAGCGCTTGAGTGTGTGTAGCATACTAGCCGTTTCGGTGCGTCCCTGATAGAAATCCCGTCTTTGGGCTCCTCCTCTCGCCTCCTCCGTCCCCTCCCTGCCCCACGACGTCCTGTCACGTCTGGCTGCTGCCCCACCACCACCGCTCGCCTCCCTTCCAGTGTTACTGTCTACTTCCCCTCGCCGGAGCTCCGAGCGTTGGACTACAGACAGAGGAACACGCACAGCCATGGCCGAAAACGCCGGCTTGGAGAACCACCGCATCAAGAGCTTTAAAAACAAGGGGCGAGATGTCGAGGTACGTGTTTTTGGAGGCATATAAACCCACTTTGATGAAACCATTTCGTCGCACTACGGAACCGGCTCGGATTGTACACCTTAGGCATCGCTTTTGTGGCCGTTTTTGTTCGAGCAGATGTGAGGAGGATTTGATATAAGCCCCCATGTCCGGAAAACCATCCACCACCAGCTGCTGCTGCCACCATCGCATGCGGAGCGGGCGCGGCCTACAGAAAGGCCTATTTAATCGCCGCTATGTCTTTAAACACATTCCGCTCAGCCACTTTATTTATTACTCGTGATTATAAGAACCCAACTATCAAGTATCTTAAAACCTCGCCTGTTTATTTGGCTCATCTCCCAGGGCCGGCTGCCTTCGAGTGTGAATTTAAGCTAGCTGAATTAGTTAGCTAACGTTAGCTGGCTGGCTAGTAACCGGTTAGTTAGCTGTAACGCTAACGGTAGTTAGCTAGTACGTTATGAAATAAAACAGAAGTGTCTTATTCTCGTCAAGCCCAGACGAAACCTTTGTGAGTAGGGTTTTTTAGAATATATTTTTGTTCTTAAATAGTTACATGCGACAGAAGAGAACTGACAGCGAGCGTTTGCTTTTGTGCCGGCTAGCCTGCTAACCTAGCGTTAGCCGAGTAACGTTAATCAAACTGATTTGCCTTTTTTCGCTGCTAACGCCTCCTGTATTTCTAGTGTAGTTACTTTATTAATGCGTTAACCCACTATGGTATGGATTGAGAAGTGGCCAACCTACTAAAACACTTATTTTTGGATGAACTAGGTAACTTGCATTTCGCAAACATACTCGGTTCCTTTAGCAGACAGTGTTTGCTAAGCAGCCCCAATAATTATGCTTAAGGAGGCCCGAGTCTGTATCAGGTTTTATCCGCCTAGCAGCACAGAAGTGATTGTATGATTAAGCAGATCAGAAGTCCCAGCCATTTCAGGATCTGGATGTATGATGGCTACAGGGTGCTGTATGCTGGGTGATAAAGTGATCATACTAAACATATAGTAGTTATGTCCTACCCTTTCCGTTTATAGGATGGACCCACTGTGGTATAGTACAGTTGCCTTTCGACCTACATGCAGTATTGCTCAAGACTAACATTACTTGCTCTCGGAGGTGTGGATCTCCATCTATACTGTGTCAGTAAAAATCCCCTATCCGTTTATGTCCCAGCTAAGAGATGGTTGTAACCTTGTTTAGTCTGAACATTCCTCATATAAGCTCCGCTACTGTGTATCTATGAGAGGTTAGCTGTTTTTGCAGACCTATGCGCACATGGCCTGGAGATGTTGGGTAAGCAAGACGAGCCATCGCCACTCTTGTTCCAGCTATTCCAGGAATTTAATAGGAGTTCCATTCCAGAGTTCCTGCCCTGAGAACAGGCGGCTGTGCGCAGAGGCTCAGCTGGATTAAGACTAGAGGTTTTGGATGTGGCTGGAGGAGGGACCGTGGGATAGTTTTGGTCACCAGCCACTGAAACCTCTGAGGAAGAGATACTGATGATGGACCTGATCAGCATTGACCTAATCCACAAAACAGGCTTAGTGGTTAGCATTTTCCTTCACTGTCCAGAGTCTGCACAGAGTATTTTGTAGCCAAAGCCATAACAGCAATTCAGTCACCCTCATAGTTCCCTGCAAAGTGAAAGGCACATTGTATTTAGACATATAGAAGGTGATCTTAAAACTTAGGGGAGTGAAAAGGTTCAGCTGCCAGGAAACCTCAATGGTTTATCATTTCGCATGAGGCTGCAGTGAAGTCACACGTGTTTCGAAGATGTGTTTGATCATGATGCTGTAAGACGTTCCAAATAAAAGGTTTTTGTCAACTGCGGTTCCTTTAACTGGTAGGGAGTATAACAGTACTACTTAGGGATCCTGTGGAATAGAATTCAGCTAATATCATAATGTTTTCGCATTTCGGTGTGTAGGGTCATGTATGTTACAGTGATACTAAAATAAAAAGATGTGCTAATTAGAAAAGCAAGAATGAGTCGCACACAGTAACAGGCAGTGGTGCTTCTGATATTTAGCCTGTATATGCTGTTTCTTAAACATGTACATTTATGACCTATAGCAGATGCTCTCACTCAAAGCTTAAACCGTGCTTACTGTTCCAGGTTAGAGTCTAAAACTTAGTTTGAGCTCAGATGCTGCACAAACAAGGGCCAATGCTGATGCCTGAAAAGAGGAGAATACGAAGTTGAATGCGGCATAAGTATAATATCTAGCTTTTCCAAGCCATCATTCATACCTAGACAGGATAAAGGTACGCTCAACATAACTCCAAACCAAATAAGCCTTTCAGTGTATTAACCACGTGAGCTAGCTGATGCTTTTTTAGGTTGTACTTTGTTAGGCTTTGTTTTTCTACCTTTGTGCTGCTGCACAATGTATTGTTTAGTATTTGGTTAATGCAGATCTGTCTTTACTAATGCAGATCTGTCTTTAACCCTATTAAAACAAAGAAGTTTTGCGTTCACGATACGGTACTATACTGTACAATAGGTCTGTATTATATAGGCCTACTGCAAGCTCAGCCTTCGTTCACATTTTGTACAACATATAAACGTTTCTGACTGATAACGTCTTTACTCCACCCAGTCAAAGACCCAACCCAGCGTCTTCATGTCAGTACTAAAACTGAGAGAAAGTAATTGTCATGTTTAGCCCACGATACTGTTCCTGTCCATCATCCATGAATTGCTCTGGTGGATGAGCAATAGCCTTTTTACTGGTTGCTTCGTTTTTATTCCTGTGCCGCGAGTAGCAAGAATGATGTTGGTGCATGGTTCTTCCCATTGGAGATATTCAAAAACCTAGTCTAGCGGAGGCAGAGATTGTAGAGGAGTCTAAAGGTGCTTCAAGGCAGCGTAGGAACAGAGAAGAGCCGGGTTTAAGACCTGCCGGAAGTGGCTATGGAGAAGTGATGAGCCCGGGTGCAGCCTGGCACTCACGGGCGCTGTGAAGGTTTTATGAGGTTTGCCTCCAGCATGTCAGGTGCACCAGCACGTCTTCACAAAGTACCAGCAGTCTCTAACGCATTCTCTCTCTCCCTCTTACTCCCTCTCTCTCCCTTCATACATGCACATACTGTGTCATTATGTTGGTCTCAGCAGTGCCAAGCTGTCAAATCACTAGAGAAAGCTTCAGTTGTCTGGCTCATGGAGCGTTTCCCCACTGCTTTTGCAGATGCATAAATCTTTAAGTCGAAGTTACTAGTAATTACTATTTGTATAAATTGTTGTTAGTTAGGGCTGACACTGTTTTACAGAAGAACAATAACTGACTATGCATGGTCTTGATTTAGAAGAGTTAGTTTATATATTTTTATGGATAAATGATACATATGTCCTGTGGTCATACAGTGCCTGTAAACAGATTTACCTGGGTTCTGTTTTTATAGCACAGAAAACGTAGGAGAATTTTAAAATTGATTTGTTGATTTTAGTTTATTTATTTACGTTTTTCTTTTTTAATTGAACATTCGGGACAGATTTAGTTGCTGTTCATAGCTAGCACTTGATTAGCACATGGGGAAGTGCTTCTTTGGAGGCACAGGCTGCACTCAAATGACCTCTCTTTGAGGCAAGTGGATGCTTCTTCACTCTGCCTGTCCTCTTGACCCAGTACTCAAAGTGATCAGGAGTTATGTATGGAAATCCTAGCCTGTTGTAAGATATTCAAGCAATAGACCTAATGAACCAGCCTTTGTTTTTCTCTGTCCATCTTCTCTCGGGTCCCAAACATTACATAAAACTGAAGCGTGAAGTAGTCTGCAGTCAAGTGAAAAAATATAGATGCTTCTGTGAAGTAGAGACATAAATAGAATTAAAATAGGCTTATAAAAACAGTGGAAGTGCAAGAAACTATGGCAGTGCAGAATTATAGAACTGTAGTAGAAGGATATGTTAATGACTAACATACCACTGAAAGTTTTTTCTCTTTCTTACTAATATATTTGAGTAAGAGTAAAAAGAAACTGTAGTAACTGAATAGCTCTGAGTAAATGTAACTGGTTATTACCCTGTTTTGATGGATTACTGCCACATTATTTTCCGAATAGAAGCTCAATCACAGTATATAGTAGTGATAATCAAGTTTGATGACTAGAAGGCTAATACCGTCAGTACTTCTTGAGTATTAGTACTCTATGATAGAAGGATGTTATGTTGCCCAGTACTAACCAAAGTGGTGGAAATTCGTAGCCAACAGCAGCATCAAAAACTGAAAGCCCGATAACAAAACCAGCGTTTCTGTTTCTCTCTTCAGGGAGAGTCATCTATCGTTTTTGTAAAAATAGTGTTTACTGGTTGTTACGTGTCATTGCTGCTGTTAACATTAACACGCCTCAGTGCCTGATGTAATGGTCACGTCCGTGAGCTCACTGACTAACCTCACCGTGTTTCAAATGCCAAATGGATTTAATTCAGAAGTGCTGATATTGACATGTGTATGACATATTGCTAGTGTGTCCCCTTCGCTCTCGGTTTTTGTCCATGGCTGTTGGATTGCTTAAGTCCATGATGGGGCTCCACTGCTGTAACATGAACTAAGATGCTCAGTCATAAGACCAAACTCGATCTCTCCCCTCGTCCCCCCACATGTGGAATCTCCGCGTGTTCAGCGGAGGGTATTTTCAGAGAGTCCCCCCATCCCCCCCACCCCACCCCCCTCATGCACCATCAGACCCCCCAGCACCCCCACCTTTATTCACTGTTGAGTTTAGTTTCAGCCACTTCAGCCACAACTTTTTTCTGATTAAACGTTTCGACCATCTATGGATAGGGATCAGTCCTTAGGATTTAAAGGAAAAAGGTTTACACTGCTGCTTTAACTAATACTCATATTATAATGAAGTTTGATCACCCTGGTGAAATTATGGTGGGGGAGGGGTTTGCTTTTTGTTTTGTTTTTTTGTAATTTAACACATCCTCTACAGAAAAATAAACTTGGGCAAGTTTTAGTGCAGTTATTGAACATACTAGAAAAATAAAAACAAACTTTTTGCACAGACCACGTTTTGTTTATTTATTTTCTAATACGTTAAAATTTAGTAATTACACTGTAATTGTGTAATAAAATGTGTAATATAAGGTGTTTTTACTTGATTTCAATTAGATATTCAAGAAAATGTGACGCCCAAACGTTTGCATGCGACTCGCAATAAACTTTTTGAGATTTTAAAGCGTATTGTGTATTGTTGGTACTTGCAGAACATGTTTATGCTGTCCACCCTCTCAATAAGTACTGATTTCTCCTCCGTTTTTATTATTGGAAAGCTTGTCTTGAAGTGATTGCACATAGCTGCTGTTTTAGTGATGGATCTGTATACAGCACACTGGATCTCCCATTAGATCTGATTAAGTGGTTGGTAAACAGAGTTGTCATGGACAGGCTTGCCCTGCCGCGTGATGTCAGCATGACAATCCATGCTTTATCAACGTTTGAGAAAATGCTTTTGATCGAGTGATGACACACTAAGCTTGTCCTTTCTGTCGATTGTATGGAGCGGTTCTGACTGAACCTGCTCAGCATGTGGTTCGTTAAATGGACCCCTCTCTGCACTCGTGAGTGACAGCTGGGGCTTTCTCCCATCACCATGGCTACCGTGGCTGGTTGCCTCTTTGTTCTGTGGAGTGGCCAGACTGAGACTGCCATTCGTCTCTTCATTGTGGATGCACCATTACACCTCATTCATTATTAGACAGTCTCTCCTTGGGCTGGGCCTACCCTCATAAAAGACCATCTGAGGCCGGAGTGCTGATTCAGGATCAATGCTGGGTGATATCTGGTCATTTACATGTACACATCTGCTAATACAGGTATATGAGCAGTTATGAAAAAGGAATGATTAAGGGTAAGCCCACCTGGATAAGCACTGAATGGAGAAATTGTGCGTTTATTTCTATATGGACAAAAATGCATTCTGCATTCAAAAATGAACAGAGTGCATTTTAGCTGAACTATTCCATTAACAACTGATTTAGATGTGACTTCAATGTGATCATGTATTGCTAGTTGGGTTAGTTTAGGATCAGGCGATGGAAATTTTGGACCTGGTTGTGCAAACTAAATCAAGAGCGCATAGCTTTGTGTGTAGGCCTAAGACTGTAGGCCTGTGTCTGGCTGGGCCACATTATTTGTATTATACAATCATCACTGATTGCCAGTTGTATATTAGGAGGAAAAACCCTGTGCAGGGTACTTTGGTATTTTTGTCCAAGTAAGCAGTTGTTGACTTTTCGCTGTGTTTTTGTATCTTTCAGACTATGCGAAGACATCGTAACGAAGTAACAGTTGAACTGAGAAAGGTAAGTGAGATATTCAGCTTCAACAAGTATTGTTTGTGTTGTTGAATGACTGGCATGGAGACGCAAGACAGAGGATGAATGGTTACGTAACTGATTTATAAAGGACCTTGGTGAATGTGAGCTCTGTTTGGTGCTTGTTGAACTCTTAATATTAAATCTTAATATTAAATTAACTCGTAATATTAAATCCTAATGTTGCATTATCTATGACACAGTAATAGGGCTGAGCAAAATGTCATTATCCTGATAAATTATGGCATGTCACAATTACCCCAATGATATCATAATTGTTAGCTTGATGCTAATATTACCTGGCAAATTCTTTTGACAGGCTAAATTAGTAAGTTTAGTGTAAATTAATCTTGTGTTGGGTATATAAATCTTATGGGCGGTGCAGGTGGGGTGTAGGGGTTCCGTATTAAACATTTTAATATATATATTTAGGGTCGGAGTGGATGCCTGGTGGTTTTATAACAATGCTTTACAGACATTGTATTAACTTTTAGTATATTGTATTAGCTTTACATGAGTTTCTCAACATCGGTCTCCAATAGTGTTAGTCTGGAGCTCTGTCTGGTAGATTTTTAATTAATGGTATGTCATAAAGAGGTCATCAGGAAGTGTTGAACTATGTTGCAAAAATTCGATTAACAACACACACATGCACAACACAGTTTTGACACTAGTGCACTGCACTAGTATTTTTTTGCAGATGAAACAAATTCTATTAAAAAAAAAAAAAAAAAAGAGTACAATGAATTTTTTTTTTTTGTTGTTCATTTCACATACTACACTGGCCTAAATCCAGCCGAACAGTTGTCAGCAGACAGCTTTTTACATTACCTTAAATTTAGATACAAATACACATTTGGTCAATCTTCTGATAATATCCACTGTATCTTTAGAAAAGTGTTTTGTATCGTCATATTGCTCTCCCCATTATCAAGTATCATGAAGTTTTTTTTTTTTTGCCGCTAGTTTATTTCTTGACGTTTTGTTACCCACCAACCCATATCCCCCACATTGGCATAATCCCTTTTAGTTTAAATCATCTCATTTCCTAATAATGCAACCACTATATACTTTGTCATCTATAGAAATGTAGTTTTTCCCCTTCTCTATGGCTTATTTTGTATTAAATATAAATTCATAATTCTATCATATTCTTACCTGTTGTTAATGCCGTGGATTTCATTGTTTAGTTAAGCATGCAGGTTTTCCTTTAAATCTCATAGTCTTAATAGCAGTGTCTTATTGTGAGATTCTGAAGCTGATCAAAAAATTTGTGGTGCAGTGAAGCTGCATCTGGGTGAAGGCGTGTGCTGTTGGGTGGGTGGAATACTTCAAGGAATAGAGGAGAGTCCACAGAGGACGCTTTAATCTGAATATGGTGTTTTCTGGTCTTTCTGATGTGCTCTCAACAGCACAATGGAGAAAAATAAAACTCTGTGAGTAGTTGAGGGTAATGTCTATGTCTGTGTGACACCATTTCTCTGAGGAGTTTCAAACACTTAACACATTGCAGCGGACTTGCGACACAGTCTCGTAGCCAGTGTGAGCCTGGCTTTAGTTTTGATGTTTTTCACCAGTGGTTTTCCAAATGGTCCTCAGGGACCTCCAGACAGCCCACATTTTTGCACTAGCCCTATATGGTGGGGATTAGGGATGGAAGTGTGGGCCATCTCGAGGTCCCTGAACATCAGTTTAAGAACCATTGCTTTAAGCACCAATCGCTGATGTTGGGTTTGTAAGTGTAAGGTATTAGGAACAACATGTGTGGTTCTCTGGGATTGAAACCTAAGAAGTATCCAAATTTGAGGGGGCGGTTGTGGTGGTGGTTGTTTACATTTAGTGAACATAAAATGGACTGTGGCAGTGGACTTTGATTACAAGAGTCAAGTTATTCCGGCTTACCAATTTTATCTGGTTACTTTTACTGGCATTTGCTTCATTTAAACACCTCTCTACAGTGTTCTGGAGGAACAAAAGATGTGTATTGAAAACTAGTCTACATTCATACAGGCTAGTAGTACCATAAGGACAGATGTAATGTCATAATTCGTAATGAGAGCATGCATCTTGGTTCAACTCGTTAAACTTGTAGTGCTAAATTGTGCTGAAATATACAGCCTCTGAATCCTATCTGTCTTCCCCAAATTCCTGCAGAAATAGATGCATGCAACATAAATGGTAAAACAATTTGACAGAACTGTTTTCTTTACTGTTCATATTTATTTATTTATTTATTTATTTATTTATTTACCACAGCTAGTGGAGAATCATATAGGCTGTACATTCATTCACAGTTAGCAGCACTACATTATTGGTGTGCTATGATCTTTAGACTTGTTTGTAAATGTACAGTGTAATTATTTGTTCCTTGAGAAAACATCTAAATTTTTTTTTTTTAATTTCTTAAAACATTTTTCTGGCCTCTTGTTTATTTTAGAATTCTTTGGTATGACCCCCCCTTTTCCACAGGCACGGACACACACACACATATACTTGCCAGCTGGTTTTCATCTCTCTCTGTTTGA
Organism: Prochilodus magdalenae; assembly: GCA_024036415.1. Lineage (NCBI taxonomy): Eukaryota > Metazoa > Chordata > Actinopteri > Characiformes > Prochilodontidae > Prochilodus > Prochilodus magdalenae. The sequence goes on along the minus strand of JAMWET010001940.1, from coordinate 265,005 downwards.
CGTCACAATCCCTCTCTTCCTCTCATGATTGTGTGATGATGCAGTTCAAAGCACTGATTTAAGACAGATTTAAACTTCCAACAATGGTGACCTTTGACCCTTGTCCCTTGTGCTTGCCGGCTGCTCTCTGCCATTCCAGCACTGTATCATGTGCTTCTCATTCTGGAGCGCATGATGGATGCTGGAGCCCTCAACTCGGTGCCAATGAGAGCTGGCATTACAGCTAGAGACAGGGCGAGATATTAAAACTGGTATACTGTGAGAGTGATTTAGATTGGGCCTCAGTGTCAAAAGCACCTCATAGGCCAAACCTTCGTTCAGCTTCCCCTAATGAAGAGCGATACTGACCTGAATAAGAATGCTGCTGTTATACATTAGGATAGGGATCTGGCAGAGAGGGCAGTTTGGCAAAAAATGACGATACTATTTAGATATTTTTCACAGTCTACAATTTGCATTTTGACAGATACACTGTCGAGAGTATAATGTGTATTATGACCACTAGCTAATATCCAGAGTAACTGCTGTGTGCAGCACAGGCAGCAGCTAGACAGGCTGGGAGTGACTCAGTAAGGTCCTTGTAGGTTGTCACAGGTATCCGAGCCATGCTGACTGCAGTGCATTCCACAGCTGCTGAAGGGTTTGTGGGGGAGGATCCATAGAGCGAACACAACAATCGAGTTGACCCCATAGATGCTCAATTGGATTTATGTCTGGGGAATTATGAGTCCAGGGTCTATGGGACTTTGCAGTCCTGGTCATACTCTTCCAGCCAGTGTTGGACATTTCTAGCCATGTGACGCGTCAAACTGCCTAGCTAGAAGATCCAGATCGCCCCAGGGAAGACAGTCAGAGGGTATGGGTGTACGTGATCTGCAAGGACTAAAATCTGTTGAAAGTGCCTTCCGCATGGATGAGTGGCCTCAAGAGAATGTGATGAAGACACAACTTCCTTCATGAGCAACACGCTAATAATGTGACTTGACTGTGTATTTGTCACGTTTCTCAAAAAAGCTTGCTGCAATTCTTTTTTGATTGATTGCTTTTGATTTGTGCTTTAAATGCTCTGGATTATGAATCAGTCTGATATACATGCATATCTTGTGGATAAATGTTGCAGACTGAACAGCTTAAGAAGCTGCAAGTTAGCATGTTTACATTCTGCAGTTTGTCGTCTCGGAAATCAATAGCAGCTAGTCCCTGACACGGGTCCCCCTCCCACCCCCCAGTTCAAGTGCAGGTAGCCCAGGCAGCCTCCTGCGCTGGAGGAAACAAGAATATTGACCCGTATGTTGTGCTACATGGAGTCTGCTGTTGTGGAGCTCATCTGGAGCTGTAGATGTTGTGTTGCTCATCCTCGAGTCCTTTCAGTGGTCACAGAGTTTAAAAACTGAAGAACAGGGTAAGAGGAGTTTAACAGAGTATACAGAGAAACAGATGGACTACTGTCTGCAGCTATACAATTACAACTTGGATCTGTGCAGTAAGTGGAGCTGCAAAAATGCTACTTGCTGCAATCAAATTTAACCAAATGTACCTGCTGACCTACTCGCTGCAAACAGACTAGTTAGAATATAGTAGCTGTACTGGAATGGTACATATTAGGCTCCGCTTTCTACATACACCACCTGATATTTTATATTCTGTGGTGTTTCATGCATGACTCAGAGGAGTAGGTGTGGGAGGAGTGCATGTTCTTGTGTGCATCATAATACCACAAATGCAAGACTTAGCAAACATTGGGACATTAAAATCAGCTTTTGTTTTAATTTACATTCTAGACTATTAAATAAAGCCATAATCAATGTACATCTTTAGGTAATTATACAGATTTACATTAAATGTTAATATTAATGTTATGTCAGGTCTGCACTGTAGACTGAATGCTTCATACTGAGATGCTGAGGCATTGACGTTATTGTACGGTTTTACAACAGGCACGTAAAGAGTTTTCAGGGCAGGGGGTGGGGGCGGGCACACAGTCTTCTGCTTGCCCCTTTCTACTTTCTTTTTCACCTGTTTACAACCTTCGCCATCAGTACAGTAATAAATATCCATGTGAAAGCATGTGTAGCTATATGGATTAAACAAAATGCCTCTGTGGCTGAACTTGATGTTTTCTAGAATGTCCTTTCATCATCCACATTGTTCTAGATTGCTGTCCTCATGTATAATGATCTAGAAGGTCCTTCCAATGTTTACATTGTTCGAAAATGAATGTCCTCCAGTCTTAAGATGTTGCATAGGATTTCTTGTATCCTGTTCCCAGACTGGGCCTCTCTATACCTTAAGCACCGCTGCTATTAGAGAGTTGGCTTGTGTTGGCAGTATTTGGGTCAGTCACCAATAGCCCCCAAGACCACTTCGCCCCCGTTCCCCTCGTTCGTGATCACAGAGGCCCCTGGCTGGCTGTTCCCCAGAAGGGGTAAACAGTGATGAGGGCTTCCCTCACTCCTCCCCCACCCTCCTCACTTTGTGCACTCACAGTTTTTTGGCCCAAAGCCAGGAGCACCTCTCCTAAGCCATAGGGGTGTCTGTCCATCTGCCCCGGTGTGAAACAGCTGCGTGGTGTCACCGAAGCATGGCGTCATCGAGACAACCCATAGTACGCATGGACTCCCTGTCCTTTAGGACAAAAGAGATGTTCGCATGCTGTGTCCGCTTCATTAAACACACTTTACTGCCTGTGTAGCGCTGTCTTGTCACTGTAGCACGCATAGTTCCAATCTAGCAGCTGTCGTTTATGTTAGACTAATCAGTGTTGGAGCGTCTTTTGACAGGGAGCAGCAATTCAGCCAGCACCCATGCTGGCATGGATACCGGAGCGGTTGTCAGATGTTTATGGTTTTATTGGACTCTTTGGAGAGACTATGGATTTTGGCTTGTGTGTCTGGTTGTGCAGAGAGACTGGCACTTTACTCAGAGCATTTACTCCTAACAGCAGTAGCATGATACATTGACGGACGGTTTATTTGTCAGTAGATGTGAAGAATTAATTACCTGGCCTTTTAGGTAATTAATTAGGAATTAATTACAAGGGAGGTGCATAAATACTCAACTTCTCAGTTAACCTCTCAGTGTGGCAGTGTTCACATGCATGTTAACGTTATATTGTGTATATGTGGAGTCACTGTGTATATTGTGGACTGTAGTTATGTGTATATTGGTGCAGTGCTAGAGAGAGGCAAACTCCCAGAACCTGGGATTCCTGCAGATTTTTCAGGTGCACTTTTATACTGCAAATCTCCAGTTCTACTACAAAGATGTTTTATTGGGTTCTGATCCAGGGACTGGGAATGCCACTGAAGAGCAATGAGAAGTCAATATCATGTTCATGAAATTAGTTTGAGACTACTTTCGTTTTGTAACATGATGCATTATCATGCTGGAAGATGGGTAACTGGTGGTGATGAAGGGATGCACACGGCCAGCAACAATACTCAAAAAGACCGTCATTTTGGAGGTCATAATCCAATGAGACCTTACAGGCTACTAAAAGTAGCAAGGATGCTGTAAATGTGAATCTGGTGTTGCATACTGGATTGATTTTGCCACTTTTGGATCTAAATCATGATTGTATGTGTGTTTGTGTATATATGTGTGTGTGTGTGTGTGTGTGTGTGTGTGTGTGTGTGTGTGTGTGTGTGTGTGTGTGTGTGTGTGTGTGTGTGTGTGTATGTATATATATATGTATGTGTATATATATGTATGTGTATGTGTGTGTATATATATATATATATATATATATATATATATATATATATATATATATATATATATATATATATATATATATATATATATATATATACACACACACACACACACACACACACACACACACACACACACACACACACACACACACACACACACACACACACACACACACACACATCTCCTTAAAGTGAGCAGTAGAGCCTGATGGAAATGCATTATTGTATCACTCTTAAGGCTTCCTGATGTTTTTTGAGTCTTTGAAAAGCTGTAAATGGTTTGCTCTTGGGTTTTTTGGACTATAGTAAATTATGACAGCCCTCATACACATCGAATCAGTGTATATGTGAAAGAGCTAACACCCAAACTTTATTTTTGAACCAGTGTGATCTCAAACCACCTCTCTCTCCCTCTCCCCTTCAGAACAAAAGAGACGAGCACCTACTGAAGAAGCGCAACGTTCCACAAGATGAAAGTCTCGAGGATTCTGACGTAGATGCCGACTTCAAAGGGGTAGAGTCTTTTATTCGTTTTTTTTTCCTACTCTGTCCACTTTTAATCTTTTCACCTCCATAAAACTTTGATTGCAGTAATTGGTTTGCCCTAAATGCTTCATACTCTCTCAAAACTTTGTTAGCTAGAAACCATTTTTTTTGCTTTGTCATTATTTTGGCTAGTTTTAATAATGCACTTCTTGTTAAAGTAACATGAAATGTCTGTTCTTTAGTGGACACAGAGATGCATTTAGGACTTCTTGTACTTCTTCCCCTCCCCTTCACCCCATGAAGTCCACTTTAAATGTTTGTCTGGGTTTAAGAACCGAACATCGTATTTAATTAACTTTTTGGTTTTCCTTCATATTTAACCATAAAATCTGATCGCGTTTGTGGTTTTTAACACATGTGGTTTGAGAGAAGATGCTCATCTTGCATACTCCAGATGTTAAGCTTTTGGATGAAAGCTCTGCCTTACAATTATAATATTTCTTACTTTTCTATTTTTCTCGCCTTTCTTTCCACAGCAAAATGTAACACTAGATGCCATCTTACAGGTAAGGCAGTGTGAATGTGTGTGTTGACATGGAGGCGAGCAGGTGTGTGTTGATGAATGGTGTTGATGGATCAGAGGTTTTAACTGTAGTCCTGGAGGACCGCCAAGTTTTTTTTTTTGTTTTTTTTTTTTTAATTTATTTTTATTTTTTTTGCCGACACACTCGCTCTAACTCGAGATGGGTGTGTTAATTAGCAGGTTAGTTAAATCAGGTTTGTTAGGAGTAGAGCAAGCACTACAATGCACAGGCCAGGGGTTCCTCCAGGACCACGGTTGGGACACACTTTCATAGATGGATTGACTGTAAAGGCTGCGTGCTGCTCTTTAAGTACAGTGGTCAGGCTGTTGCTATGTTTATTTTATTTTTTTTAATCCTTTGCTCTTTCATGGTTTCATCCTCTCTTTTTCAGAATGCCACAAGTGACAACGCAGTAGTACAGCTCAGTGCAGTGCAAGCAGCCAGGTTAGAGATGTTTGTTTTTTTTTTTGTTTTTTTAAATGATTATTATTATTTTTATTTATTATGTTTTTCACTTACTGTGTGTGTTTTTGGTTAGGGGTCTAAATCTGATTGTTTTTATAAAACTAAGTCTAGTCCAGTGGCTCTCCATCGGGACCATTAAAGAGGACTGTCTTGAGAGCCACTGGACTAGTCGACTGCTCAACTAATAAATCCATATACAAATACTACGTGTTAAGCCTGGAATAAAATGTTCTAAGCTCTAAAATGTTTTTTCCTTCTTTATTTTTATTTATTAGTGTGCCTACAGCTTATTCTGGTAAAGCTGGTTATTACCTAGTCGACTAAGGATGCACTCGTCTACCGATGACCAAAATCAGCCATTTTATAGCTTGATAGACCGTGACCAGCAACCAGGACGGTCAAGTCTCATATATATGATTGTGTGCTGGTCATTTTTACTGGTGGTTTCTGTTGCACAACTGAGTCCTCCTTCATAAATTAGTAGAACTATGTGTTCACTCTCTGTATGTGTAGAATCTCCTGATTGCAAATATCATTTTTGTTAACGATCCATGTAACTGAACTTGTTTCTCGCTGTTTGCAGAAAACTACTCTCCAGTGACAGAAATCCCCCTATTGATGACTTGATAAAGTCCGGGATCCTCCCCATCCTAGTCAAATGCCTGGAGAGGGATGACAAGTGAGTCATCCCCCTACACCACACCGCTTCATCTGGATGGAGAGAGAGTGGGAGATAAAGTGTGGTTTAGAGAATGGCTGACTGATGAGAACATTTTGTTACCCATACTGATTTTAAGATGCTAAAAATTCAGATAAACTGATTTTATTTGGTTAGCAAATAGAGATGGAGGTGAGCAACACATAATGGAGCCAAAGCTATGGTGTGTGGGTTCAGAGTGATTATAGGGTCATTAAATGCTGAATAGTGTTTTAAAGGCTGTAGTGGAGTTTGCAGCTCTTTAAATATGTAGGGAACTACAGAGTGCCAAATGAGCAGGCATGTGGAGTAGAGTGGATAGGGGGCTGAAGTAGCTTGTGGAACTGAGCACTGGAGATACTAGGAGTATCTAGAAATGGAGACTAGGTATTAGGTTATTACTAGACTAGGTAGTATAGTAAAGAGAGTGCAGGAGAAGCATAGAATATGATGCATAGGCTGGTGGGAAAATATGAAAAAGAGACGTGGGGAATGAATGGGTCGATGGATGAATGGATAGAGGGAGAGAAATTGGAGCGTGAGGGAGATCCTGAAGTGCCAGTGCATTCTGCTGTGCTGTTGGGCTTTTTTTCCCCTCCCCCATCTTGCACTCCTGCTCTTACTGTGCTGCTCTCTCTTGCTCTCTCGCTCGTACTTTATCTCTGACGCTCTCTCAAGTCTTTTTTTCAACCCATCAGCTTTCCTTCTATTGCCCTAACCATGGACAGAGTACTGAGCAAAAATTTAGAGACCACATTTAATGTATTTAATTTCCAGTCAAAATGACAAATAGGTTCAACTTGTTCTTCTATGTTTTCTGCTGCATTTAGCCTCATGGGGAAAAAAAGCAGACAACATATTTAACACTCTCTAAGGGAATTGTCTTTCATGTTTATTTAATTTTTCCTCTAATTTCTATTAATGTATTTATTTATTTATTGATTGATTGATTGATTGATTGATTGATTGATGGATTGATTGATTTATAGTTTTCCAAACTGCTGTTTTTGCACATATTTCTATTCGACTTTTCTTCTTTTCTCCTGTGGCAGAAAGTGGCAGTCTGATTCTAGGTCACCAGCTGATTGTAGCCTACTAAAGGACAGACCCTTATTTAGCAGGGGGGCTGAATTATTGCCGTATCCTTCAGTTGACTTGTGGCAAAGGAGCGCTCTTTGACACATGGCAGAGCCTCTGTATAATTGAGTCTTAAATCGCTCCCTACTGGGTGCACGGTGTATGATGTAGATCATGCTGTTATTCCATGGCCTTTGTAGTGTGCTGTGTAGGGTCTAAAAGAAGCCTTTATCTTACAGCCTTTGCAGTCCACTATGTGGGGTCTTGAAGTCTTTGTTTTTTTGGCCTTTATAGTCTATGTAGGTCTAGAAGAAGCCTTTGTTATAGCATTTGTGCAGCTCATTTATGTAAGGTGCAGCTTTTATTTTGACTTTGTAGTCCACTCTGTAGGGTCTAGAATGAGCCATTTTTTCATGGCATTTGTAGCCCCTATGTAGGGTCCTGAGGATGCCTTTGTTTTATGACCTTTGTGTAGTGCACTATGTAGGGTCTAGAGTAAGCTGTTGTATTCATGGCCTTTGTTGTGCACTATGTAGGGTGTGGATAAAGTTTTTTTTGGGGGGGGGGGGCTTTAAGTAGTTCACTATGTAGAGAGTAAGAGCCTGTATTACATGACCTTTGAAAGTTAGCAGATAGGGTGTAGATAAAGCCTTTTGTGAAGTGTGCTATGTAGGGAGCCATGAAGTCATGAGTTTGTTTTCTTCTAGAGATGATTGGAAGAGGAAAATGAAAGCAATGCCGTGATGGAGAGTGAAGCTGTAATTACATTCTGGCAGCTATTGATCAGGATCATGTCAGGCAGCAGAGATTCTCTGATTGGTATTGGCTCTGTAGGTTGTCTGGTCTTATACTGACCTTTCAATGTCTCTTTTCCTGTTCTACCCCCTCCCCCCCAACTCCCTTATGGGTCTATGTATCTCTTCGCAGCCCCTCGTTGCAGTTTGAGGCGGCCTGGGCTTTGACTAACATTGCATCAGGGACCTCAGCGCAGACGCAGGCCGTGGTGAAATCCAGTAAGTCCAACGCTGTTTAAACCTGCTGCACTAAGGCATAGCCTCTCTGTCTCTGCTCTCATATGCATCACTGTGCATTTTAATCAAAAGGCCTTGTTGATCTTTTATTTATTTATTTATTTATTTTTTGCCTTCTGTATGTGTAGATGCTGTTCCCTTGTTTTTGCGACTGCTCCATTCCCCTCACCAGAACGTCTGTGAGCAAGCCGTGTGGGCTCTGGGTAACATTATTGGTAAGCATTAACACTTACGTTTTTCTGTGTCTTTTTATGGTTCCTGTACTTGGCCTGCGGCTTCCCGTTTGGAGCCGTTTGGAGTCCACAATGTTACGTCACTATTTGCGTGACCCAAGACCTACGACTTAGAATAATATTAAACACGGTTGATTTTATCGGAATGCCAGGACTTCAAACTGCAATCCTGACCACCTTACACTAAACGATCGAGATGATGCGAGCGCAACACAACTCTAGCAAGACTCTCATGATTTTGTTCCGACTTTGAAAATTTGTCTGCGACAGTAAAATCACTTGAAAATACTTTGGTGTAAGGTCAGCATTAGAAGGCAGCAATTTGCTGACGCTACCAAAAGTTTGCCACTTGAGGGTGTGCTCGAGGGTAATTTCGTTGGCTCATGTGGAGATCTACACTGTTGAGCTTCTGACAAGAAAATGGAAAATGTCAGGGAGTAAATGTCAGGGGTGTCTGGTCTTTTCCGCAAAGGGCCGGTGTGGCTGTGGGTTTTCACTCTAAACAAGCTGGAGCTCACCTGACTCTACCTGTTTAATCAGTTTAGTCTCAGTATCCAAACAGCTGATTAGATCTCCTGCTTTACTGGAATGAAAGCCTGCTGCCATACTGGCCCTTTGTGGAGGAGATTGGAATATTAAGTTTATAAGTTTCCCCTGTATTTTAAGTGATACTGTTGGGCATAGGAACAAGAAGTTCAGAGAGCAGTGAATGGGGTCCTCAGACACTGTGTCTACGATTAATCTGAGGATTATGTAGGTGCCAATCACTTCACCACATCATGGTTAGTTTTCAGAAGGCTGATAAAATGTACACGTGGTGCCACATGCTTGTAAATCAGTTACAAATCCACTACTGACATAAGTAATTACTAGACTGCTGTCGTTTTGTTGCCTGCTAACGTGAATGTCTGGTTTTAAGGCTGTAAGTATAGGAGTCATGTTTCTGTATTATTATAATAATGTAATTATGTAATTACACAATCATGTTTGTTTGTGTTCTATATTGTCTGTTTTTTTTTTGTTTTGTTTTGTTTTTTTCCCCCCCTCAGTTGTTTTTGCTAATTTTGTGCACATGATGCTTGCAGGTGATGGGCCACAGTGTCGAGACTATGTCATCTCACTGGGTGTTGTCAAACCCCTGTTGTCTTTCATCAATCCATCAATCCCCATCACCTTCCTGAGGAACGTTACCTGGGTCATTGTAAACCTGTGCCGAAACAAGGACCCTCCCCCACCTATGGAAACAGTACAGGAGGTGAGGGAATGTTTGAGTGTAATAGTAACGGGCATTTAAGCTTCTTCTTATTTTTTTTTTTTTTTTATTTTATTTTTAAAATGTGCCTCATTATTCACACAGAATTCCTTAAACATACCAGTAAGAGACAAGAAGTTGGGGCGAAGCTTCAGTCAGTCATATCAGTGTTGAGCACATAAGATCTATAAGGACGAATTATGACAGGCCTTGGCCAGTGTCCCCGCCAGCAGTTTTCACTTAGGAGCACACACTCTTGACTTCTCGTTTTATGATGATATCATAACGACTCAAAACAATGCCTGCAGCCTCAGATTGGTGCCTAATTAGTCATTTGTCCAGGCTTGTTGGGATCTCAACATCGAGGTTTAGAACATTTATGCAGCAAATGGTAAGAAGCATGTGGGTTGCCAACTTTCCATGACATTTTTAGCAAATTGTTATTTTTAACAGTTCAGTTGGAGTTTTGGTGTTTGTATGAATAGTTATGTAGGGTTGGTTACTGTTGGTTACGTTAACCTTTGTCTGAATGATTACAGGGATATGAAGGGATCTGAGAGGTAGCAGGCAGGTCAGAATATTTGATCTGATGAATGGTTGTGTATGTCTGCTTTATGGCAAGCCTCGTTAGGCAGAGAAAAGGTGTTGCTCCTAAACATTGTCTACTGGTGATGTGAAATGTTATTTTAGTAGCATTTTTAGATAACAAACACACAGTAGTTCTTTGGTATTTTGAAATACATGTTGATGTGTATGTGCCCATCCCTGGCTGCTGTTTCTGTTTCAATTAAGAGTCACATTAGTCATGGGCAGGAAAAAACACACTAAATTAAAAGTCAAAAGTGTTGGGAGTGATTTAGGTGGAGTTTTTCGAGCTACGTCATGTATCTTGTAGATTAACACATGCCTAGACTCAGAAAGAAGGCTCAGCTTTTCAGATTTCAAATGCATAATCAACATTTATTGTAATAGGACAGAATTATAATAGTAGATAATTAATTTCCATCTTTGCATCATTCACAAAGTTTTTAAATATTCTTTCAATATGCTTGTGTACGTCATATTCATCCGCTGTGTTACTGCATATGCCTTCTGTATAGCATTATCATATCGTAACGTCTTCCTACGTTATGATGGGAGGAACTGACATCTGGGTTTTGTAGTACAGGATACTGTTGTAGGATATCTCCAGTTCTAAAGTCTGATTTTTGACTTGAGCTACGACATTGACATCTTTACTACTAGACTACATTGTTGGAGAAGAAGAAATGATGATTATGAATGATGTGTTTATTTTTAAAGAAGAGTTAAATCATGTTAAACATGGGTATGTTTTGTTATATTTTGCCGCTGGTGATTTATCAAAAGCTGTGTTTATGCCTTACCATAGTAAAATCACTAACACGCAGCCTCTTGTTGCCTGCTGCTGTGCTGTAAGCCCCTGGATGTGTGTACACTTTAGCCATGGCTGTGACCTGACCACAACTCTGCTGAAATCCCTCTATAACCCTGCCTGCTGTTTTAGGACAATGTGTTCCTGGGGAAATCTTATTTCATCGCAGCCACTGCTGACTGCTCCTCTAGTCTCGATGCACCAAAACTGTAATAAACAACACAAACCTGCTCTGGAGGAGGCAGTTTCTGACATATAATCCAGACACGATGTTTCAGGCTTTAATATTACTTTATCCTGCTTTATCACTGTGATCACACGATTCAGCTTTGAGATGAAAGGAGCCTTATTGAACCACCTGCTGCTGAGAAGTCATTAGACTGTGTGTGTGTGTGTGTGTGTGTGTGTGCGTTTGAAATTCATAAAAAGATCTGTCCTATGAATATGTTAGACTGACTCAAGCAATGGTGTATGTGCCCTGATTAATATCTCTCTCTCTCTCCCTCTCTCTCTCTCTCCCTTTCTTGCACACAGATCCTTCCTGCGCTATGTGTACTCATATACCACACAGACATAAATGTAAGTGGACTCAGTTCTTCACAATAAATAATCCATCCCGCATATGAATTTGCAACAGACTAGGTGAATACTGCCTTTAACATTTCCAAGCTAGAAAACATTTTGAGCACCTTTTTAATTGTCTGTCTTTCTTTCTGTCTTTCTTTTCAGATTCTTGTAGACACAGTGTGGGCTCTATCATACCTAACAGACGGAGGGAATGAGCAGATACAGATGGTCATAGACTCAGGTGTCGTCCCTTTCCTCGTCCCACTACTCAGCCACCAAGAAGTCAAAGTTCAGGTAAAGGGAGAAAGAAAAACCTTTGATGTCATTTGGTATTCAGGTTTTGGGAGGGATGGCATATTTTTAGATTTAGGGGAAATGGTTGTCCTCTTAAATCTAATAAGTCATGCCAAGGCAGAATGACAAGGGGGTATGTTTTCTGGGCACATTATGGTGTAAATTCATACATGAGCAAAATTTGATTGAAAAGGTTGATTCTCATTAAAGGGAGTTTTACTCCCTAAAAAGCTGCTCAGTATGGAAAGAGTAACACAAGTTACATTTTAAATCAACACTATTTGATTTGTTTAGTATACTAGGCTAACTTTTAGTTGCTCTCTTATTGTTTGTTGTTGTGTATGTTAATCATCTAATATCACCCCCCTCCCCCTCTTCACAGACAGCAGCACTGAGGGCAGTGGGGAACATTGTGACAGGGACAGATGAGCAGACTCAGGTGGTACTGAACTGTGACGTGCTCTCTCACTTCCCCAACCTGCTCACACACCCCAAAGAGAAGATCAACAAGGTGTGTGCTCACATGTGTATTCACACACACTCGGTCTCATTCTCCCCTGCTTTGGGTTACAAATGAGCACACAAATAACAGGATGTTCATTTGAATTGTATAATAACAGGATTGTGTAAGAGTTGAGTGAGAAAATGATGGTGGGAAAAACAAAAATGCATTTTCTTTTAATCCACTTGATGTCCCCATGCTTCCCCACACTTTGGAGTCTCTGGCTTCTCTGACTTCCAGCTTTCAAACTTTTTTGCTTTCAAACATTTAGAATCTTACTTTCCAGTTTAAAGTGATCACACAAGTTCAGCTTGAGGCTTACAATGGACTCATTTTGCTGCTGTTGGTAGAGCAGGCTATTTCTTCTTCTATTGCTGTCGCAGTGTTGAATTGCTGGGTTGAGCAGAGCATCTGAGAAAGTTGAGAGTTGAAGGGCTGTTCAAATTTTTAAAAAAAATTTTGTTTGTTTGTTTGTTTTTGGTCACTTCTAAATGAACTGAAGTTTAGTAATCTTGAAGAAAAAGACTTCTACTGGAAATTCTTTATGAACACACATTCTTAGTTTTGACCTTACAGCTATAGTGACCCTTGTGAGAGGGATGGAAGTTGATCAGCATCAGGCGAAACACCCCTCTGACTCAGCAGTACTTTGTGTTTGTGTTCCCCTACAGGAGGCAGTGTGGTTCTTGTCTAATATCACAGCAGGGAACCAGCAGCAAGTGCAGGCTGTAATAGATGCAGGCCTCATCCCTATGATCATACACCAGCTGGCCAAGGTAAAAAACACACACACACACACACACACACACACACACAAAACTCCCTCTATTTTTCTCTGTTTGTCTATCTCATTCATTTGTTAACTTGGCTTGTTTTTCCCCCCTATTTTTTTTTTTTTTTTTTAAATAAAGGGTGATTTTGGTACACAGAAAGAGGCTGCGTGGGCCATCAGCAACTTGACAATAAGTGGAAGGAAAGATCAGGTTTGTTCAGTAATTACACGTCATGGTTATAATCAGTGTATGCAAGACTGTATACAGAGAGCTGATGTCTTGTCCTCCTGATTGTGTCTTTATTGGCTGGTGGGCTATGTTTGGCAGGTGGAGTACTTGGTGCAGCAGAATGTGATCCCACCCTTCTGCAACCTGTTGTCAGTGAAGGACTCGCAGGTGGTGCAGGTGGTTTTAGACGGCCTGAAAAACATCCTCATCATGGCCGGCGAGGAGGCCAGCACAATTGCCGAGATCATTGAGGAGTGTGGAGGTAAGCTGAGCATGGCAAAAAGGGAAATGACAAATGTCTAGCCCTCTGCTTTTGAGTGCTCAGTTTTCTAATACAAGTGCTTTGCCCAGAGATTGCCTGAAGTCTAGTGCTCTGTGATAAGCCCTTAAACAGCCTAAACCTTGGATTCTTGTGTTTGTCCATTAGGACTTGAAAAAATTGAAAACCTGCAGCAGCATGAAAATGAGGACATCTACAAATTAGCATTCGAGATCATTGATCAGTACTTTTCAGGAGATGATGTAAGTACCTTGGCATGGTATTTCTCTTAAATAGTTTGTTTGGAATTGAGGGTCTGCTTTAAACTAGCGAGTAAATTTCATTGTCTTGTATTGCAAGCCTTTTATTTTTTCCCTACAGTGTTTTGTTGTAAAAGAAATTAAATATAATTGTACTTTTTCCTTTGTTTTCTAGATTGACGAGGACCCAAGTCTGATTCCTGACTCCACACAAGGAGGAACGTTCAACTTTGACCCGGCCTCCAACCTTCAAACCAAGGAGTTCAAGTTCTAATAGAGCCGAACTCGGAACTTGAAGCCGGCGGGACCCCCTGCTGCTCAACCTACCCGCCGCCCCTCCCCACAATCCAACCATCACCGATCAACCAACAACCCACTAACCCGTGAAAACAACCAATCAAGACGCTAAAAATCTACAACCTACAAACAAAACTAGCACTGAAGAATTTGAGAGCATTCTCTCCAGCGTCACCCGAAGTCTGAGTGAAGTCTACACATTTCGTCAAGAGGAAGATAGTAAAACCCACCTCTTTGGTCATACTGCAGTTGCCAAAAAAAGGTTTTTGCTCTTTTTGCTCACTCACATATACGCAAAACACACAGACAGTCATATGTGTGCATGAACATTTCTAGAAAACTTCTAACGTTCTACCAGCCATCATATCAGCCGATGAGGAAGATGGGAGAAAAACAAGCTGAACCCGGTGTTTGAAGGCAGGGATTTTTTTCTTTTTCTTTCGTTCAGTATTTTTATTTTATTTCTTTTTTTTGGTTCTACAAAATTCTCTAAACAACACATCGCAGACCCGCTCGGATGTCTATTGTAGAGCGCCAGACAGACACCCAAACTCAAGACATTCAACCTGTTCTGCTAAGCCATGTGGAACCTGATCCCACCTTCTCTAAGGAGTCCATGGACTATTCTGAGGAGGACTAGTCAGAGTTTTCTTTTTTGTTTTTCTTTTTCTTCCTTTTTCAGAAAATGGGGGTCCTTTCTTTTAAACAAGGGGTGTGCAAACTTGACTTAGAGGCTATCACCAATTCCTTCTGTTCATTTTTTTTTTTTAAGGAAATCATCATGAAACTCTTATATACAAAAAAAAATGGGAAAATGACAAAAAAAATCAGCAAATCTGAAAAAAGTGTAACAAACAAAGACGGGATGAACACGTTCAAATCACTTGAGCCGCAAAGTCTCTATGGCATGAGGAGTTTTGTGGCGTTGACCTCTCGGTTACCACGGTAACTGGGGCTGTGTCGATGAAGGAACGGATGGCATCGTTTGTCGAACATGGGATGATGTCAGTTCCGCAGGATGCCGCCATCCTTACAAAGTGTTTATGGACTTTGACACGTGGAGGAGGCACTGGATTTTTCAGTATCACGCTTAGAGGTGCGCCTCTCTAATCTGGAGTCAGTTTAACTGCTTCAGAACCACAGAAATAAGTTTCATCATACAAGGAAGAAACCCCAAAAGGCCTTCATGACCAGGCCCATCTTTTTCTCTCTTCTCCTCCTCGGAGGGAGTATATTTTCTCTAAGTTAAAAAAATTAAGGCTTAAATCATTGGCGGAGAGAAACTTTGCAGAAATGATTGAACTGTGATTTTTATTATTATTTTTTGTGATTTGTGGAGCTTCCACATTTGCAGCTTTGATTCAGTCTTATATGCACACTTTGAAGTTGTCCCAATATATACACACACAAATATAAATATATACATATATTATTTTTTTGGCTAAACATACATGGAAAGCGACATTCGCTTAATTTAGACAGAAGCAATGGGAAATGGAGATCCATGGCAAAGCTGTTGGTTTTGGTTTTTTGTTTTTCTTTTCTTTCTTGGAATTTATTTGCTACAAAACGTAACTGTACAAACTAAAAAATACTTTCTTGTGTAAAGTATAAATTGAAAAGCTGCCACACATGCTAGATGTTTGTCGGGACACTTGAGAACAATAATAACATTGTGTTACTGATTCACAATTAATGGGGACTTTTTTTGTCGTTTTGTTTTAACATTCACTTTGTGATGGCAAACAGTTAAAATGGAAATGTGTTGGAAATGGGCTTTCTAACTGTTGTGACTGGACAATTCTGTTCTTTTTCCCTGTGCATTTATTTGTAAAGGGATTTATGGAAAAAACGAAAATTACATTGGGACTAATGTAGTTGTGGTTTGGCTGCAGACTACTGAGGATGAGGATTCGAGGACAAATGGCAGCCCTGACGTTTTTTGGAATTAGCCATTTATTGTTGACGAACAAAAGAAAAAAAAAAAAAAAAAGCCTGCATAGGTGTGCAAACTCATGATTTAGACACCTAGGAAAAACCGAGCCACTTTAAAGAATTAAGGAAATTTTTGGTCTTGTATCAGAAATTGATACAAGCTTATTTCTCGTTGCAAGATTTTTACTTGCTGAAGAAAAGAAAAAGGTAAAAAAAAAAAAAAAACTAATGAAAAAAAGGAACTTCGCATTTTGGCCTCTGATTGTTTGTATCTTTTTATAAATTTTAGCATTGAATTACTCTTTAAGGTGGCTCATCTGTAATATTTTCAGCTCTTGTGCATATTAAAGATAAAGAACGAGTTGAAATTCATTGTGCCTTTTGTTTTTCATTTCAAAGACTGAAAGCAGAGCAAATCTTTTTCTTAATAGTTGACGCTTAGCATTGGAGGTGTTTTAGGATGGGCTCTCTCGGGTGTCATGTCTCAGTTTCTCTGGAGTGTTTGGGGTGTTTTTGTTTTGTTTGTTTGTTTTTCCTTTTCACGCCACTTTACGACAAAGCTTTCTGCCGTGCTCTGGACTATACAATAATTCTGTTTTAACTCTACTCTGATTCTCCTGGCTGACTTGTAACTGGTCCCTTCCATTTTCCACCTTCACCTTTTGTTTTTCTTTTTTATCCTATGCACTTCAGCTCTCCACAATTCCAGCCCCATCTAGCCCCTCCTTACCCTTCTTCCCCCTCTTCTAGAAACTGTCCCTAACAGGCCATACATCACTCATCACTCCCTCAGGACGTGCTTTATGTATCAATTATCCTAACCAAAATAAACTTGCTGTTAGCCATCTGTTCTTTATTGCTCTCCTCTGATTCTCATAGATTACGGTGCACTTTGTTTTTTCTGCGCTTGTTCTCTCTGTGGGCAGTACTGTTTCTCTTTCTGACTTTTTTAAGCCTTGGTACATCCTTCTGCTCTCAGTGGCAGTGGGCTCATCCAGCAACTTTCTTTTCATAGGATGGGCTTTTGTTAACTTGGCTTTGATCTTACTGTCAGATGCACAAGCTGTTCATAATTGAGTTTACACGTTATTGTAAATTTGCATTACGATCGCCTTCTAAGGCGCCCTGCCCCCTCACGTACCCTTTGTAAATACATCTTTGGTGTTGTGCTGTCACTATGTAGTGGACTGAAAATCACTGCTGTTGCTCTCAGTTGTCAACAGACGTGTCAACAGACATACACATACAGCACTGTGTACTTTTAACCCAATGTGTCACAAAACAAAACATGAATATTTCTACAAGCAAGCTGACACTGCTGCACTGTGAACAGACATCCTAAGGCTGGACTGATGTGTGAGTAAAATTGCTTTGCCAGTAGTAGAACAGAGTCACTGGTGTTCTATGTTGTAATGTGTAGTAGAAGACTCCCCTTCATGCAGTACTAATGTGCAGGGGTGTGTGCTTGTTTGTAACATGGATATAGCAATGGTAGATCTCCTAAATGGAGTCTAAATGTCAATTATCTTTTTTTTTTTTTTTTTACCCACAATGCATTGTTAATATTACTTTTTCCACATGGTGAAAACTAGCATAGGGTTCCTTATTTCTGTGCGACTCTGACTACAAAATGTAAAACCATTCTTGGGTTAAAAGTAGTCGATGTGCGACAGTGAGCTAAAACTAAGAGACAATACAGCAGTGTAATGTTATTGATAGTACTGTAGTACGACAGCTGAATTCAGTTATGTTAAATTTACAACAGGCTGTCACATCATGATGTTTACAATTCCTTGGTTAAACACTGATACCTGTGATTGACACCACTAAGCAATTTGTAACGAGAGGGAGAGGAATAAACAAAAATAGCTTCTGTTAAGCATCTTAATATTTAATGCAACAAGTAAATACCATTCAGTCAAGCCGATCAGGACATATCGTCGCTGCCCAAAGAAAAACAAGTATCTCCAAAATGGCAACTTTACAGGAGAGGCCAAAAACCTAATTCGATTTTAATGTAAGTCGATGGAACCAGACATCCTTCCGAGCACTTCTGGGCTATTTCAGTTGGTCCGTTCATCATGCAAATCTCAGTGTGTAAATGGCAGCGGCTGTTTTCAAATGATGCATAAAAGTCAAACGGAACAAAAATGGAGATGCATGTTTTTCGTTGGACAGCGACGATATACAGAACTGTTGTATAAATATCGGGGCTTCTTAGTATTACGTTAGATTAACCAGAGGGTAGAATGGGAGCTCAGACAGATATATAGACTACTTCCCAGTTGTAGAGAATGACCGACTGTGTGGGCAGTTTTGCACACCTGGATCTGGCATATTTTTTGATGTGTGTGTGTGTGTGTTAGTTTTTCTTACTTTCCAGTCCTTAAATGTTGTGCGCTGTCCAGGGTGCTGACTTTTTGTTTCCCAAAAACTGACAATGGACAGGACATGAGCTGTACACATTTTAACCAGAGAGAGAAGAGAAGCTGTCTAGCAGGGTTTTTTTAGCAGTTTGTGACTTGAGTAGTTTTGAAACACTGTCACCACTCACAGTCCACTAGTAGATACTCCTGCTTTGTCTGCCCACACAGTCTTGTATAAGAGACAGTAGCTCATCTGTTGCTGCTGTCCAAAGCAGACATTACTGATTGGCGTGAGGAGTGATTGCATGAGTGAGCGTGCTTAAGGCCACAATGTAAAGAAAGTTGCTGAATTTGCAGGTGTATGGAAGCATACAGTCATGCGGATCTGCAGTGGCAACAATCCCAGTACACAGGAAATTCCCCCCAGAATGGTTCCAGGGAAGTCATCCACCAAAACTGTCCTAATTCTCTGATGTAAGGGTGGCTAAACATTTGATGTGGCCTACATCCAGAAACTCGTGAAGGCCATGCTAAATCTAATCACAGCTGTTCTTCGTGCTGTGGAGGTAGTACATGTACATTTCACTTACAGATGAGTAATTCTTTGTCCAGTCAGCCAAGTTTCATTTTTACAATGTTTTCTCTCACCTGTTCAGAGTCATGTAGTAGAAGTTCAGCCCAGCGTTTGCTCAAAGACGACCTGAAAAATGTGCATGCAGTTCCAAAACAGAGCTGCAGGGAACTGAAAGTGTGGGGTTCACACTTCTCCACTACTTAGGATCTGCAGTCGGATCCTACGGGTTTTGGACTCGTGAATTTGAAGATTTTGCCGCAATACAAATGTCTTGTCTTTACATGTCTTGAGGTTTGACAGGTCCAGTGTTTTTCTACTGGTTTGTATTACAGAGCAGGTCTCATTTAGAATTGTTATCCTGCAGCACCTTTAAGGGAATCTAATGCTGCCTCTGAAATGGTACCCTAACCCAATCTTTCTCAATCCTGGTCTTAGAGGTACCCTCCCTTACACCTTTTTAGTGGAGTGCCTGCTTTAACAAACCCCTCCAACTCTAAAAGTGCTGCTGGTAAGTTGAGTTAGGTGTGTTGGGAGCAGGGAAATCATTTAAGTGTGCAATGCAGAATACCTTCAGGACCAGGGTACTGCTCTCTACCCCTACCCTGAAGGTATCGGTTGTGCACTACTAATGCGCTATGTTGCACTGTGTTTATGTACACGTTGCGGACACCGCTACAACCGAACTAGTGCACTATAGTGAACAGAGCACAGTTTATAGACAGGTTTAACTACATGATCGAAGTTGACGATCAATAATCATGGCTGTTTACAAGCAACCAACCCTTAAAGCATACACACAATGTTATTTAGCCAGATAGCTACTGTTACTGATGTAAACTGGAAATTAGGATTATTGTGACAGTGCTCCATGCTGTTTCTTAGACCATCACCACTCCCCAGTTTCAGTTTCTTGAATACTTTAGCCAACTGCACCAGGGTAATTCCTCCTCATAAACATTCACGTGTTCACCTCTGTCTTCTCATTGTTCATTAACATCACTATAACAATTTCTTTGATGAGTGTTCAGGAACACTACATACCTGTTACACATGGTGGTGCAGTGGGTAATGCCATTGCTTCACAAGTCCCTGGCCATGCAGCCAGGGTCTTATGTGCATGGGTTTCCTCCCACATTCAAAAAACCTTGTTCTTGAACACACACTGCAACTACAGGTATGTGAGTGTATTTGTATGCATGTCTGCCCTGTGATGGACTGGTGGCCAGTGCAGGGTGTTTCCTGCCATCTACTTATTGAGCACTGGGCTAGGCTACAGGCTACATCTG
Source organism: Prochilodus magdalenae (assembly GCA_024036415.1). Taxonomy (NCBI): domain Eukaryota; kingdom Metazoa; phylum Chordata; class Actinopteri; order Characiformes; family Prochilodontidae; genus Prochilodus; species Prochilodus magdalenae. The sequence continues at coordinate 244,730 of JAMWET010001940.1, read as the reverse complement.
CTGTGACCCAGGAGTATGATCTGCTTAGAAGATGAACGAATGAGTAAAAAATGAATTTTTTGCCATTTTTAAAATTTTAGAAGATTCACTAACAGATGTAGATCTGTGTTTGCTCCTTTTCTCACACTCACCTCTTACAGCAGAATATTATTTATTTCCACAAATGCAGTTCCGGTGTAGGATGATGTAACATGACCAGTTCATGCAAGTCCAAAGTTATGAAAAGAGAGAGTGTTACAATGTGTCACTTCAACAACTGACCGATCATAACATTCCACAAATCATTTAAATATATATTTACCGATCATAACTTTAAATACACCTGCTTGTATCTACACTGACTGCCACTTTCCATTCAGTTGCACTGTGTAGTTCCACAATTACATCTGAATCACTGTATACTTTGTGAATCTCCTTTCATTCTGTTCCTCAATAGTCATCTCCTCCTCCACAGAACCCCCCCAGAGCAGGTATCAGTGGGTGGTAGATTATTCTCAGCACTGCCCACAGGACGCTGTAGGCTGGACAGTTTTGGTTATTGGACTATTCTCAGTCCAGCAGTGACACTGAGGTGTTTAAAACTCCAGAAGCACTGCTGTGTCTAAAGAATAAATGCACTCAGAAGGAAGTGTCGGATTGCAATGCTATTTGGAAGGAAGATGAAGGTTACTAGGAACTATCAATGATAAAATTAGACGGATATGGAAAATATTCATTGGGCTACACATACAGAAGAAGAGTCTCTTAGTATGGTGTTGGGCTGCCATGTTTTCCCATGCAGCTTTTTGCGGTAGGGGTGGAGGTGGAGGGACACCAGGTCTTCTGCATGTGACGCACGACATCAAATCGTTCATGACTCGTCACTAATGATGACATGCTGTAAATCTCCAATTGCAGTCTTTGGTGAAGTTGACGTGGTGTTATGGGTAGTGGTCATAACTGCATCGTGCAGCCATCTGCCAAAGGTACTGGCACTAACAGGATGACTCATGAAGGGCATTGCTACTTACTCAAGTCCATTGTGCCTGTTGGATCAGTCAAGTACAGCAATAAGGCCTGTCCTTGCTTACTGCTTACATAACATGTAGTGCCACATGAGAAACTTGTATCATTTGCATGTCTCACAATGTCAAACCTACCTACCAAGTTTCATTCCTGTCTGTTGATTCATTTAGATTTACATTTATGGCATTTAGCAGAGGGTCTTAACCAGAGTTAATTCCTTCTGGGGGGAAAGTATTTCTACAACTACTATTCTAATGATATGTGTGTATGTGTATATATATTTATCATGCTGGGAAGGGATCACTCTCTGCTTCAGTATGTCACAGTACATGGTGGCATTCATGGTTCTTTGTACTCCTCACCTGATTGCCGCCACACATGCTCAACACCACCTGAACCAAATAAGTTTATCTTAGTCTCATCAGACTACAGGACATGGCTCCAGTAATCCATGTCCTTAGTCTGCTTAACTTCAGCAAACATCTTTAGAGGAGGCTTCCTTCTGGGACGACAGCCAAGCAGACCAATTCGATACAGTGTGCGGTATATGGTCTGAGCACTGGGAGGCTGACCCCCCACCCCTTTAACCTCTGCACCAATTCTGGCAGCACTCCTACATCTATTTTCAAAAGACAACCTCTGGATATGACTCTGAGCATGTGCACTCAACTTCTTTGGTTGACCATCGCTGGCCTGTTCTGTGTGGAACCTGTCCTGTTAAACCTCTGTATGGTCTTGGACACCGTGCTGCAGCTCAGTGTCAGTGTGTTGGTTCTTCTTATAGTCTAGGCCATCTTTATGTAGAGCAACACATCTTTTTTCAGATCCTCAGAGAGTTCTTTGCCATGAGGTGCCATATTAAACGGCATAGGTGACCAGTATGAGAGAGTGTGAGAGCGATGAAACAGAATTTAACACAGCTGCTCCCCATTCACACCTGAGACCTTGTGACACTAACGAGTCAGTGTGGCCATTTTCACATAGGGGTGTACTCACTTTTGTTTTATATATATATATATATATATATATATATATATATATATATATATATATATATATATATATATATATGCGTATGTATGTATATATGTATTAGCCTCGTCTCAGCCTGTTCTTTAAAAGACAGACCCTTCTCCACAGGACCACTGCAGAACAGGTAGTATGGTGGGTGATTCTCAGCATTGCAGTGGCACTGCCGTGGTGGTGTGTTAGTGATGTGTTCCTACTGGTGTTGGATCCACCTTGTGATGTAAAGTCAGAGACGATTAGAGCGTGGTGTTGGTCCACCTTGTAGATGTAAAGTCAGAGACGATAGGAGCGTGGTCATCCTTCATCAGCGGTCACAGAACCCTGCCCAATGAACACTCTTGGTGGATTATTCTAAGTCCAGCAGAGACACTGAGGTGTTAAAGGACAGTCTGTAACTGTAGAACCACAAAATGCACTATATGGTCAGTGTAGCTAATTAAACGGACAATGAATATATTAATACTGTCTTCTAATCCGGCGTTAATGAACGAGATTGTGAATTTGTAATAGCGTTGTTAGAGCACATTAATAACATTTTGGCGCCAAACGTTAGGCTCCGCCCATCTCCGCCAAGAGGGCGGTGCTAAAGTGGAGAGATGGCGGCGGCAGCCAATGAGAGTCGGGTTCGCGAGACCGTAACTGAGAGGGCGTTCCTGGTTCGGCCGTTGATGACCAAAGTACCAAAGTTTGTGGACCGTACAGAGAAAACCGTGTTTACTCCAATAACAATGGCCGAAGCCGTACATGTAGACGAGCCTGCACTGTTCACACCAGTAACGGTCATCTCTCTGCTCGCCTGCGCAGCACAGTTCGCTGTAGGCTACATATTCGCACAGATATGGGGCAGAAAATGCTCCTCCACAGACAGGTGGGTTCTGGTGTGGCTGTTTTACGACGCCATTGTCCACATCACTCTGGTGAGTAACCCTTTCATTCAGGCTTGTTGTAGTCGCAGTAGGACATCAACACCGTGTCTCACCTGTGGTCGTTATCGTTGGACAGGAAGGCCCGTTCGTGTATATGTCCCTTGTTGGAACTGTTGCGACTTCAGACAGCGTATTTGCAGAGCTGTGTAAGTATGTTATGGTTATATAGCATGGTTTTTAATAACCCACTCCATTAGGTCCCTCCTCATATCTACACTCACTGTCCATTTTATCAGCTCAACTTGCAGGTTGTAGTTCTACAACGACAGACTGCAGTCCATCCCACAGGATCCCCACAGAGCAGGTATTACATGGGTGGTGGATCATTCTCAGCACTGATGGTGGTGTGTTAGTGTGTGTTGTGCAGGTGTGAGTGGATCACACAGCAGTGCTGCTGGACACCTCAGTGTCACTGCTGGACTGAGAATCGTCCACCAACCAACACTATCCACCCAACTGCATCCTGTGGCCTGCTTCCTCTGACCGCTGGTGAAAGACTAGAGGATGTCATCTCTGACTACATCTACAAGGCGGAGCAGTAAAGCAGGAGTGTCTAATGTAGAGTGGACAGTGAGTGGATACAGTGTCCAGCAGCACTGCTGTGTTTGGTCAATTTGTGCCAGTACAACACACACTAACACACCACCACCATGTCAGTGTCACTGCAGTGCCGAGAATGATCCACCACCCACATAATACCTGCTGTGGTGGTCCTGTGGGCTATTGGCTATTAAGAAACAGGGTGGAGTAAAGCTGATAAAGCATGCAAGTAACAGATGGATCACATTCTGCTTTGTCTAATTTTAGATTATCTGTATCGATATAAGATAGATGTACCTCATAAAGTCCTGGAGGTCTACCACTCTAGAGAGTTCAGATTCAACACACCTGGCTTACGTAGTCAGAACCCCCTGAAGGCCTTAATTTCCTGGATCAGCGGTGTTAGATTAGGGCTGGAGCTGAACTCTGTTGGGTGTTGGATCTCCAGGACCAGCAGTAAGCAGCCCTCATGTAGAGGCATGAAAAGAGGCTCACGGCGACATCTAGTGAGGAATGGAGGAAGTGTACTTCCTGTAATAGTTTGTACATTTGAGAACTGTGTTAAATACTTCAGTGGTTTGTGCTGCTGTGTGCATGTCTGGTTGTAATCATCTGCAGGGAAAGAATACGGTAAGGCAGACCAACGCTGGCTACACTCAGACCCAACCATAGTGTCTCTGGAGTTGCTCACGGTTGTCTTGGATGGATTTCTAGCGCTGCTTTTGGTCTACGCTATTGTTAAAGACAAGCACTACAGGTGAGACAGTAACAGGGTATGTAATAAAAACAAACATCTGGTGGACAGTTTGAACTTATCCTGGCCCCTGTCGAGTAGCTGACTTAGGTGTTGTTGTAGTAGTAGAAGAAATGTGGTGCAGGGTATTATCAAATCAGAGATCACATTACAAATGACAATCAGTTTACATTTCACCTTTTTAACATTATTTGTGTGTTTCACACTCAAACTGAGCTCATATCAGGGTACCTCACCCGCACTGCAACATCAGCAGCTGTGTTTCTTGGCCTTTGAGCCTGCCTGTGCTGCCATGTAAACTTTGACCCCTCCTATTTCTCTGTTTCAGGCACTTCGTTCAAATCACTCTATGCGTGTGTGAGCTGTATGGAGGCTGGATGACCTTCTGTCCAGATTGGCTGATAGGAAGTCCTAACCTGAACACCAGTAATTGGCTCTACCTATGGGTCTACCTGGTCTTCTTCAATGGTGTTTGGGTGGTGGTGCCTGGACTGCTGCTCTATCAGTCTTGGAAGGATCTACAGAGGTCCCACCACAGTCTGAAGAAGCGGAAGTAGATAGAAAAGGCTTGGTGGATTCATTTTGCACAGTACAAGGAATATTCCAGCAACCTAATCCCTAAACACAGATGGTGCTTTTAACACATTTCACTGTGCAGAATAATTGTTGACTCATTTGTAATTAGGCATGTAAGAAAATCTCAATGCATTAGACTATCGCATTACTACAGTAATTTGCAGCATTTTCTGATACTGTATAAATTCTCAACAAAAGAGTATAAATTTTTTATTGATAGATTGCATGCAAAATTGATGGCAGACAGTGGTTCACTTTGCATTATGTTTAAACCTCCAACCGCTAGATAGCAGTGTTGTAATCTACTCTAAGGTATTAGACTCTTCTACTCTAAGGCAAAGAAGTAGCACAAGGGCACTGTTAATATTAGCTTTAGCAACCTTCAGGCATATGATGGTTTGTTTTTATATTAGTTAGATGTACAAATTGCATTACCTACTTTACTATATATCACAATATTTTGAATAACAACTTCTGAACTGTTATCATGGCACATATTGTATTGCCATGTTCTTGCCAATATACATATTATATAACAGAAAGTTAAAATGACAACCATTCCCTAATAATATGTGACAGGCATGAGAAAATATCTCGCTAAAACTGTTTTAACACTTATCTTATTCAACTTTAGAACACTGAACTCCCCTTATCAATATGCTGGTTCGAAATCACCACCTGTTCCTCTGTGGTAAACTAGGATCCTCTCTAAAAGAAAGACCTATATGTATTTACAGCATACGTATCTTTGAATAAAGAATTAATTGTCTTGTGTTACTGGCATTCTGTGCTAAAAACGGAAATGCTTTAAAATAGTCGTCTGTGATAAATTAAAATATACCACATATGTCACATATAGAGATTTGTTTCAGAAACAAGTGGAATGTGTCTTGACAAGGAGGCAGACACTGAGAAAAACAACTGCTGCTAAAGTCTGTCTGGAATACTCTTCACACAGTTTCCATGCCGACGTCATAATGCAAAAGATGTTTACCATGCTTCTACAGCTCAACCTGGCGAAATTCAAGCTACTGATTACAGAATTAAAATAGCAACTCGCTAGAAACCATAGTCACTGTGAACACATTTAATATTGCATCAAAACTATTAGTCAGCAGTAAGTGTGGGGACACACCCATACGGTTGAATATGTCAGAGACACACCCACAATACAAAAGATGCATAATAAAGGGAAACTTACAGTTACAGAGTTTTGCAATCTCACTTCTCATGTTTATACATTCTGTTTGGCCAACATTGTTATCCAGTAATGAGACACTTCACTTCCTTAGTCTATCAGGATGGTCATGTAATACAATAAAACTCTGGGCTCAGTATTTGCAAACATCAGTGAATTTCAGTCCATCATTAACTTAATTAAATACAGCTTTCTCTGATGAAACCCGTCTTTCTGATGCCATCTCTCAGTCAGTATACAAGGTGTCTTTGAAGATGTCCCTGTCTTCCCTCTACATTTCCCTATTTTTCTTTTGTTTACATACAAAACATTACAGCAGTATTTGGCACTCATCTGTCTCTGTGTATACGTTTGTACCACATCCAGTGATTTCTCAGTGTCATTAGCCTGAAGTAATACAATACAGTACAATGTAAATACAAGGTAGGAAGGTCGTTAGTATTTCAACCACTGACTTGATATCTATTGATTAAATCAAATGCTGGTATCCTGAAGTCCATTTTGCTACAGTTGTTTTTGCATAATAATAATAATTTAATAAACTAGTCTCAAAAGAAAACATCAAGAAACTATTAACACTACAGTAAAGGCTCATATATGAGCCTGCAGTTCTGTTTCTCACTTTAGCGTTTCAGAGAATTGATTGAATAATTTATAGTAGTTCCTAAATATTATGCCTTGAATAACTAAATAACAGGCTTAGAGTTCAAGGGATTAAGTGCTGTAATATAACACCATTAAAATACCTATACTAGTATTAATAGTTCAGTATCAGTTCTTAGCTGTTTTCAACCTCATCCCTCTCAGTTCTTCTGAATGAGTCTGGCCACAGACAGAAAAGCTTGCTGAAGTCCCAGTCCTTTTAAAGCGCTGCATGCTTGTATCTCCCAAACCCTGTCCTTGCAGCTCTCTATATCTAGCTGCTTGGCCACCTCGCTTATTGTCATCACATCTGGCAGGTCTGATTTGTTGGCCAGGACCATCAAAGGAATGTCTGTCATGTTGTTGTCACTCAGGACTTTCTTCAGAGCTGTCTTGGCCTCCCCAATCCTAGCACGGTCGCTGGCGTCCACCACGAACACCAGAGCCTCGCAGTCCTCCAGGTAGTACTTCCAGTTGACTCTCATACTCCCCTGCCCACCTACATCCCAAAGGGTAAACGTCGTCTTCTTTTTCACTTCCAAGGTCACCACGTTAAAGCCTATGGTGGGAGAGGTTTGCATGACGTCTCCTCGATAAAACTTGTAGAGCAGTGTGGATTTCCCAGCTGAGTCCAGGCCCATCAGAACCACCTTCTGAGTCTTGATGAACTTCTTTGAAAGCATGGGCCCCATTTTATCCTTCCTCTAGCTTGTCGTCATGCAAATAGCGTTTTTAAATTAGAGTCCGTTCCTTGTCAAAAGAAAAGAAGAAGAAACAAGCCAGTGCTTTGGTTTGCTGCTAACCACAGTGGGTTGGCCTGTTTGTGACAGGTTTCCCTAAATACCTCCACCATCTAAGTACTTCCACCTCCTCCAGCTAAACAGGTTAATCCACATTTTCAGATGGAGGTGTGTTCTCCGGTGATGAAAGAGCTTTTGTCCTCTGAACATTCTGTAAAGCTTCTGATACATGTTTAGGAAAAACATACTTATTGCCTCAAGTAAAAATGGGTGTCACGGTTTGAAATATAGAAATCAGTAGCAAGTGTTACCAACAGAGTTGCCTCTGTTCCAATCCAAAGCAAGGCAAAGTTATACATCAGCAGATAAAGTGTGAAATATTTAAACTCGTTATGATCCGTTTTTTGTAACTTGCTGTTTCTGCATTGTTTAGAGATGACATTGAGGCATTTCAGTAAGGGGATTGAGCTTGCAAGGTCCGGGAACATTGTAATAGCTTTCCTGCTCGCTTTGAGAGATTCAGCAGATTGTGTAGTCATGCTATTTTACAAATCATTTAGATTTTTAATTTTTTTGAAAATATATTTCCATTTTAAATTCGATGCCAGCATGTTTACCACTTTGTTGCATAATCCTCAGTGTTTGGGAAATGAGGTGACCAATTTCTGTAGTTAAGAAAGTAAAATGTGTTCCATTCCTAGTTGATACAGGACCACAGCTGATCTATGTTGTTGTATTACATGCAGAATGTGGTTCGACATTGTCCTTCTGAAATAAGCAAGACCTTCCTCAAATAAGTCACCCATGCCATGTGTGTTTACGCATCTCCAAACTATCACAGATGTTGACTTTTAAACAGTGCACTGATAACTAGCTCCTCTTTAGCCGGGAGGACCAGGCATCCATGATTTCCAAACTAATTTCCAGTTCCCACTGGACACTTTTCCACTTCACCTCAGTCCATCTTAAATGAGTTTGGGTCCAGAGAAGACGGTTCAGGATCCTGTTTACATGGTTTCTTCTTTTAACTTTTAACTTGCAGTAAGCCGATCCACTAAGTTCCACTACAGACTCAAGTCTGTTTATAATGGAGTTCCAGCTGAGGACTTAAAGATCATGGCCATCCAATAATGGTTTATTATTTAATATCTTGTCATGTAAGTGACCTGTTGAAATAGTCCACTATGAGTGTTTTTGGCATTATACAACTTTATCAATACAATTGATCAGATTGAACATGTGACATATTTTTTGTCACATGTTCAAAATAAAGTTTAATGATTTGCATATCATTTAATTCTGTTGTAATTTCTATTTTGCACACCAACTCTTGGAAACAAGGTTGTACATACATAGCAGAGAGATTCATGTAAGATAATGTGAAGCAAATAGCACACAAAGAAAACATCTTTAAAATGGGGATTAAGCTTTTAAAAAAGCTCAGTGAGCTGGCGGCAATGGCATCATTTGAACGGAATTCCTTTAGTATGTGTGGATAAACATTATGAGAAATGGGACTTCTAACCGAATCGCGATGAACAGTGTTACATTTGTATTTGTAATTGTACAAAGTACTTGATGTAAACTGTAATACACTGAGAGCCAGCCCTTTGTTAGTCTAGCAAGAGGTTTTGTGTGTGTTATTCTGATGGCTGTAGATCATCTATAGTTGGTTTACAAGCTCCATGCTGTTGCTGTCTACCGTTGAGAAGAGCAGGTAATGATAATATAGGCTATAACAATAACTGCAACTCCTGCGATTTTAAAATTGTACTAGCTCAAATTCCTATATAAAATTTCAAATCTCTATGGAAAAACAAATCATCTTTCAGCCTTAAAGTGAGGACTATGACTATTATTTTATTCTACTGTTATTATTGTCGCTTGTGTGTGGCCATATTCCCCCTGCTGTATTTTTCAAATTAATTAATTAATTTAACTTTTTGTGGTTGTAAAAACATTTTGTGTGTGTAAATGTTAAACATTAACAAATACAATTAAACATAAGCAAAAAATAACAATCTGTCAGTTTCTCTAATGAAGCTGTTCATATAAAACCTCTCTGCATGACTCTGTTTCCATCTCTGAATTACTCCAGCTCTCAGTTTACTTGGGATCTACTGTTTTAGATTTCTAGTTATTAACAGGTAAATCTAAATATCATTAGGGCTGTGCTATGAACTGCGTGGTGCTGTGTGATGATTGTTCAGTCTTATAGTTCATATGAGGGCTTTTCTTTTGTGTGCTGATCTTATTCTGAGGATGACGTAGCTCAGCAGCTCAAAACTCTGTGGCGGTGGTTCCGTCACCCACCCGGAGCATAACGAGAGATAACCTGCTTCTTACAGCGCTGAACTCGCCCTCTCGGTGGTAATACAGTCTCAAACGCCTCTTGTCTTCGTTAGGTAGGTCTGATGTTTCTTCCACGTGTTAAAAGCTGTTTCTCCTTTCATGTGTCCCTCTCTCAGTTCGCCTGGTTCGGTGATGGAGCGGTGCCGTAGGTTAGTATCCAAGATAGCTAACCGTTAGCTCGTTAGCTATCTTGGAAGCAGCCGCAGTTAATGCTGCAGCGGGGCCACTTTTCTGCCTTTGCTTACAGTTTCATTGCTCGTAAAAGGAGGCTGTGCTAGCTGCTGACCAAAGCCCTGCAGTGTCGACATCGTGTGGTTGTCCTGTCAAGAGCTTTGTAGAGCTGAGACCGCAGGGTTGAACTTCATAGCTAGCTAGCATGCTAACCTAGCTTGCTTACCGAGGTTGATTTAAGTGTGTCAGGCTAGCCACGCTAGCACGCTAAACCGTGTTTACCGCATCTCTGGTTTTGTTTACTTTGCGACAGCTAGTCATGACACTGAGTCGTGTTTGCTTGCGGTGTTTTGAGTGGCTTCTAGCAACGACAGATCAGCATTTACTGCTCCAGTGTTCATTTCTAATTTCAATCAGCTCTGCACGCAAGGCTGCTGTGTTGTTCTGCAGAAGCTAAGCCTGGCCTTATCTATCTTCTGCAGCTAGTCAGTTTTAGCCATAACTGCTGTTATGTTATGTAACACTGCGATTATGCACCAGGGCGTAAGGAAGCAGAGGTAAGTTTATAGACATTAGGTTCTCTGTCCAGCCTCACAACAAGAGAAGCATACCTAAAGGCTTTTGTCTATTCCAGGTGATTTTCCTCTACCCTGTAGATTCACTTTAGGCTGGGTAGTGTCAGTACTCCCATCCAGACTGACATGAAGAAGGATTTACAGTAATACTCCAGGCATTTCTGCATGATTAATTTCTGAGTCTTAAAGTAAATTAAAACCATTCCTGTCATTTAGTGTGGGATTTTACACAAGCATTATAGCCAAGGTGTGAAATACAGGGGGTCCTGATGGGGGAGTTTGTTGTGACTGTAAAATCAGAAAAGACTCTAAAAATACAAAGTCAGGTAAAGTAATTGTTCAGCTGCTGCACCTGCAGTTTTGTCTTTGGTTTTATTATTATAATTCTACAACAAATTTGTTCCCTCCGTTGGTCTTTCATAGCTTAGCAGCTGTAATTTTGCCCATTTGGATCCCTCTGGAAATCTTTACAGGATGCTGTACAGTACAGTACACGTGCCTAGTTTCTGAAGAGATGGTGATAAGGGTGAATTATCATTTAATTTTCAAGCTGAAGTCAGAAGAGGAGATATGTGAGAATTCTGGGTATCTGTAAAAGATATGTTATCAGACTAGAAAAGAGTATGTCCAGAGGATGAACTGCTACATCAAACACTTTGTTGCCATTGAAGCTGCCATCTGAGCCTCCTTGGCGAATGAGTTAGCAGCCAGCCAACACTGGTGTAGTCTCAGCCACAGATGCCCCGCACACATGTAGACATATAGTCTGATATCTTCAGTCCAATAACCTGGCCACACTGTCAGGATTAAGCCAGTTACATTCTTATTGGTTATTCGCACTTCTACATGTCTGCTTCAGTGTATCATCTGGCACTGACATGGAGCTGACGTGGTGCAACGTGAATTAAAAGTTTTGTTGTTCAATGGTAGTCCCTGCCATGGACGCTATACCCGTCATATGCTTCTGTGTTTCAGGAAGGCCTGTTTATGCTGCGATTTAAGATTTTCAAGATTGTGTGTCATGTCAAAAAGTGCAGGCATGTTATTGCTGTCAGTCAAATGACCTTTTCCCACAGTAGTAGGTGGGTCTCGGCCATGCTAAGTGAGAAAGACGAAAGGTGTAAGACTAACTCCCCACCACGGATACCAGCGGCTACCTCCCACACTAATTATAGATTGCTATAAAACAACTTGCTGTAGAGTGGGGAAATAAAGATTGTGACAGCAGTGTTGAAATGTAGAGACCGATGAAAATGGTTTTGAAATTATTGGAATAAACATTTATTACATACATTTTTTATATATCTATTTTTTTTCTCTGGTGCGGTAAAGCATCTTGCAATACCTATTTTGGAGATGCGAAGCTTTGTTTTGACAGCAGCGTTATCCATATTACAGTGGATCTTGTTTAGCCGTACCTGCCAGGCATAGATTGGCATTGAATTACAAAAGCAGTGTCCTCCTTTTTGCCCATGTTAACATACAGCATTGGTTCTTATGCCATAAGAAATGCTGCTTTCCTTGAACATCTTTTCGTTTAAATGTGTCTGTTTGTTTAGCGTCAGTACTGCCAGTAGCTCCAGTGCGTCCTCCGGTGCTGGTGCTGTTTCTGCCCCAGTCCCAGCCCCTGCCCCCGCCCCCAAGTCTGCTTCCCCCACCCCTCGGAGCAACAACAGTGTAGCCATGGTGGACGTCAGCAAATGGCCCCTCTTCACCCTCATGAGTGCACAAGAGATCGCCTCGATACGACAGGCGTGTGTCTTCGGCACATCGGCTAACGAGGCCATCTACATCACCCATGATGATGAGGTGAGTGGGAGGTGTTGTGGAGTCAGGATGACTGTATTGTGTCCAGTATGCTGAACCACAGAGGTAAATCTATTTTAAGATGTCTTAACACAGTTTGCGGGAAGTGTGTAATGATTTACACATGCAGTTACACAGGGTTATTTTGTGGGTATGGTCTTCCATTACTCATCGCTCCGGTGCAAAACTTAACAAGCAGACAAGACACTAAACACATCCTATTCACTTTGTTTGAGTTGAAGGGAAAATTCGAACCATTGGTTCAAACAGGCTAATCAACAGCAGGTGTACTACTTGTCAATTAAGATTCTTATTGGAGACATTTAGGCATGGAGGCCTGCTATAATTGGACCAAAATAGAACCACATTTTACCAAAAAGGTTTAGTTGGTAGTTTAATTGGTACATTCAATTCACCCAAAGGTTTTATTTTCTTGACCTGCTGCCTAGCTAGTTTATAAGACAAGACAGTGGCCTAGATGTCAACTTCAGGGAAGTAGTAATAGATGTGTAGGAGTACCTGACTTGAATTGTGCTGTTTTGTTTTGTTTAGGTTTTTAATGTTGTGTTTGTTTTGTTTCCTGCAAGGTGTACGTGTTTGGACTGAACTGCAGTAACTGTTTGGGCACCGGGGACAGTCAGAGCACAATCGTTCCCAAAAAACTGGACTGCCTGAGTGGGAAAAAGGTGGTCAGTCTCAGCTATGGCAGTGGACCTCACGTACTACTCGCTACAGATGGTAAAATGTGCTTTTCACTGTAAGAGAGGAGAACTAAAAGTCCTTATTAGAATGTCTGTTCACTCAGCAACCAACTTTCCAGCACCACAGTTGTTACTATTGGTTAATACACTGAGTGTAAGCAGTCATACAGTTATACAACATGTCTCTTCGAATGGGGAGAGACCTATAAGCCCATAAATGAAAACCACGCTTGCATTAAAACAATCGACAGCATGTGCAGTTGTATTGTTTGGCTTGTACTAAATGTATGTGTTTTTTTTTAGGTTGTTGAGGCTTTTATTAATTCATATCTCATTAATCTTCAAAACAGATGGGGGGCTTTTCTAACCTATGTCACTATCAACAAACCAATATGCCCTTTTGTTAAAGAACTGTGCTTCCCCAACATACAGAGCTTTGCAAACTGCATCATTCACGTTGCATCCAATGACCCGTCTCCTCTTCCTATTGAAATATCTTAAGTGCATTATCATCATGTGTTCTGCAAAGCATTCGCAAGTTTTTTATATGTGTAATTATGATAAGTATTGTGTTTCAGGATTCTATAGCATAGTAATCAAGAATCTGCTAATTAGACAGCAGAGTATAAATATATAGTATAGTGATGATAGTGATTGTGTTTTGTTACAGAGGGAGAGCTGTATGCATGGGGACACAACGGGTACAGTCAGCTGGGCAACGGAACAACCAATCAGGGAGTGTCTCCTGTGCTTGTGTCCTCTAACTTGCAGAACAAGAGGGTGATTGAGGTGGCCTGTGGGTCACATCACTCATTGGCTTTGACCCACGATGGGGAGGTGAGAGAGAATGGGAGATTGATGCCATGTCCACATATGTCCAGACACAGTTTGCTGTTCTCTGTTTTTTGGCCTTGTGTAAACTTGAGACTTTACTTTTGGTTACTGAAAATGGTGGTTTGTGAAGTTGTCTCCCAGAAGCATTGGATTTGAGCATTTTTAATGTTTTCTGGCAAAAAAGACTATGCGAAATATGAACTGTATGGAAGTAGTAAATATGGATTTACTGATATGTGTAACTCCAGGCTTTGTGGTATTTTCAGTGTTGTTCTTGAGGTTTATCTTATTTTATGAGTTGGTTGTGTCCCTACTAGGCTTGCATGCTAATGGGATTTTTGAATTCTTTAAGCATTGTGGAAGTATCTGTTTAAATGTAAGATGTTCAGATAAGTCCTTGTGTGCGTTGTATGTCTGTATTATCTTTAATAACTTTTTATTATAAGTTTATATAAGTTTGATTTGCACTGATAGGTGTTCCAAAAGAACTTTTTAAAACCACTTCTGTGAACATTCTGCCTTTCATAGCAGTTAATATGAGCATGCCTTGGTGCCCTGTTCTGTATAATTAGAGAGCTGAATGTCTAAACCAGTAATCCTACCCCTTTATTTCCCTCCTTCTCACCTCCGTTGTCGTTCTTAGTACTTTCGACAGTAGGTTAGAAATATGGGTTAGTTGCATATTAAAAGGCATTAGAGGGGATTTGGGCTTGAAACACCCCGACATCTCAGTTAGAGCAGTAGCTGTTTTGCAATAGTGTTCTGGCTGTAAATAGGGAGCATGTGACAAGGGGTTTTCATTTAAGTGGCTATTGTTTTCTCAGACTTCAGAGTAACATGCCCTTGTCTGTATGTGTTCTTGTACATCTTGAGTTGTAAGGTTAATTGCTCCTGACAAACTATGCCTCGTGTAATATTATAGCATGTAGTTTACAGGTGTCCAGGCAATCCAACGTTTCTTCCCTGATTACTGTATCTTGTTTCAAAAAGAGGAATGTAGACTTTTGTTTGAACCAGTAACAAAAGGCAGCTGTTTGTGGTTTGGCCTTTGCATTGTGGATATTTTGAAAGTCAAAATGCATATCACAAACAAATGAAAATAGTCAATACAAGATGCTAGAGAAAATCTGGATTGAATATTGGAGGGGGGTTAAATAAAAATAATAAATCAAATCAAAATATGTAACAAATCTAGCTTGAAATTTCACAGCAGAACTTAAACATAAAACAGGGTTTAAGTGACCATAAAAAGTATTCTATAATTCTTATGGTTGGATATATACAGGGGTTGGACAATGAAACTGAAACACCAGTCATTTTAGTGTGGGAGGTCTCATGACTAAATTGGACCAGCCTTGTGGCCAATCTTCATTAATTGCACATTGCATTGCAATTAATGAAGTGCATTGCAAATGCACACAACATTATGGGTGACATACCAGAGTTCAAAAGAGGACACATTGCTGGTGCACGTCTTGCTGGCGCATCTGTGACCAAGACAGCAAGTCTTTGTGATGTATCAAGAGCCACGGTATCCAGGGTAATGTCAGCATACCACCAAGAAGGACGAACCTCCACCAGCATCACGTAGTGACCTGGCCACTATCCTGCAAGAAGAATGGCTTAAAATCCCTCTGACCACTGTGCAGGACTTGTATATGTCATTCCCAAGACGAACTGACGCTGTATTGGCCGCAAAAGGAGGCCCTACACCATACTAATAAATGATTGTGGTCTAAAACCAGGTGTTTCAGTTTCATTGTCCAACCCCTGTATTTCTTCATCTATGGAAATTATGATTGAGTATGTGGTGCTTCTAGATGGCCGTCTTAAATGAAATGCTTTTAAAAGTTTATTATTTTCTACAATAAGAAAAGTATTGAAGTGTTATCATTGTCAGCTCAGGTCCTTTTCAATGTTTGGTAAAATCAGATAAGTAAAAGCATTGTGTCGTTCATAATTTCAGATTATTTGGATGTGTAATTGAATGTATTTTTTTCTCTTTCTTCATTTGTTTAGGTGTTTGCCTGGGGCTACAACAACTGTGGTCAGGTGGGTTCGGGCTCCACTGCCAACCAGCCCACACCACGTAAAGTCTCCAACTGCCTTCAGAACAAAGCGGTGGTCAGCATAGCCTGTGGCCAGACTTCCTCCATGGCTGTGTCAGACAACGGGGAGGTAAAAATAAACTGCGTTGGCTTTCCTTAGACTGGTTCGGTGCAGCCTGTACCCTGAAAGTAATTTACTTGGCCCAGATAATATCTTATGTTTTGATGGTGACACAGGATTAACACATTCCTTCTGGATTTTCTCCTTGCACCGTGACTCCTTGGGCTGCCGTTTAGACTACTAGAATGTTTTTCATGCCGTTGAATAAAGTACCAGTGTTACCGTGTTATGTAGTCCTTCGATACATGCACAATTATGTGGTGGTTTGCACACTTTAAACTGCAAATGTTTTACAGTCTTTCAAACTGATTATGTTCCTAAATAGTTCTTCTCTGGGCCAAAACTTCCTTGTTCTTATTTTATCTCATTAAACAATGAAAGGTTCTTTAGGGAACCAAAACTGCTTCTTCTATTGCAAGTCTCCAAAAACCTCTTAATAGCACATTTATTCTTCCCCGTGTGTCTTACATTTTTTTATGTCTCTTATGTTGAAGCGTGTTATGTATATCTATATGTAATAATATATATTATTAATTTTTTCAGGTCTATGGTTGGGGCTATAATGGTAATGGACAGCTTGGGTTGGGAAATAACGGGAACCAGCTGACTCCATGTCGTCTAGCAGCATTACAGGGTCTATGTGTTCTACAAGTAAGAGCAAAGTCCTGCAGGCATCATTGCATCCCGCAAGAATGTGTAAATGGTACATGACAGAGTAGACGAAGTCATTAGACTCTGTTTACAACTAGGCATTTAATGGGTCTTGAGGATCACTGTCATATCTGGATAGATGTTATCCACAAACATGTTTAAAAAGGTTTAAATGCTCACTGTGCATTAAAAACAGAAGCAGAACAAAAGTGATTGCTCAGCACTTCAGGAGACACATTTTAGCCAGATGTTACAGATGTAAATGTAAATTCATGTGTCTCATGAAGCCACATGTGGCAACCAGAACTCCTCAGAATATTTTGATGGCTTCCTCCTTCTGTTCTGCATATGATGGAAAAGCTCCCACTGATTATAGAATTTGCATATCATGTGCAGTTTATATACATTTTAGCTAAATTTTCAAAAAATTTACAAAACTTAAACTAGCAACAATTATTGTTTAAAACTATATACCTGGGCAGTAATTTGATTTTATTTGTATTATATTATTAATATTTAGTAAAATCAAATTAACATAAATATGGTAAAAATAACACTTTTACTTGCTGTGCAGATTTAATATAATTAGTAGTTATAGTAGTTTTATTACTAGTAATAGTAATCCACATTTATGTGATAATAATAATATTTAGATAATATAATAATATTTTTATTAAATGAAATCAATAGAAAAACACATTTTGTTATCTCCTTCCCTCAAGCTATTGGTTTTGGATGTGAGGTGTTGAAAATTCTTAAAACCTGACTTATTCATGTATTTATTAGCTCATCCAAGTACTAAAGGAAAATTACAAAAAGGTTAAGCTGATCTGTATTAGTAATCAACAACAGACACAAAATATAATAAATGTATTTATGTTAATTCATTTGTATTGTTAATGATTGCTATGTAACATTAATGTGTCACTCTTGCTCACCTAAAGGTCAGTGTGCTGCTCCCATGAGCTCCAGCAGGTTATTGCTTTAATGTATGCCGTCTTTTATAGATTGCGTCTGGTTACGCCCACTCGCTGGCACTGACAGATGAGGGCCTTTTGTACGCCTGGGGAGCCAACACTTATGGCCAGCTCGGCACAGGCAACAAGAGCAACCAACTGAGTCCGGTTCAGGTCATGGCTGAGAAAGAGAGGTAAGAGAGAGCGTACATTCCCTTTTTTTTTCTTGTTGGTTGGTTGTATTTTTCTGTTTTATGATGATTTTGATGCTGTTTCCTTCAGTATTTTGTTTTTATTTGCAAGAGACATATGTATAATCAGTATGTTGTTGTTGTTTTTTTTCATCCACTACAACATGGTCCACCCACACACATCATCCACTCAACAGTGAACAATATGCAACAAAAAGAGACAATATTGTGAATATGTAAATTGCTGGCTATATTAAGTAGCAGTATAATCTGGACACAAGCTTTTTTTTCTCTGTTTGAAAAAATGTAATTGTTATTTTTGAAAAATGTGCTTCTCCCTTGCTCTTGATTTTTATAAGTGATTTATCAATTTGTTCGTCTATGTGCGGATTTCAGCTAGCGCTGGGTGCGGTAATGAGGTCATGTTGAGTTAATAATGAAGGATGTTGTGTGCGTGGCTGGTCAGAGCACCAGCAGTGCTCCACATTGTTGCATCCCAGAGCTATTTCCTGTCAGCCTGGTAGGGAGTTTCCCCCTCTTCCTGTTTTGAGCGTCCTGTGATGGGAATGCTTCAAGTGTCCATTTAGACAGACTTATGATGTAGTTTCCTGCTCGAGTCCCTAATTACATTTTGAAGAAAGATTGTAGACGTCTTAAATTTTCTGAAATAGACGTTTTCTCAAATAGTCAGATGAACTCAAAATTCTAGCACTGAGAATGATGATGATGATGATGACCCTGTACACCAAGACAATCAAACACAGAAACAGTTTCTTCCCTCTTTCACTCACATGCCAGATTATACACTAGTTTTTTTCCTCATACATGTACACAAGTGCTACTGCCTCTACCTCACCGCTACTGCCTCTACTTCACCGCGACTGCCTCTACCTTAACACTACTTCTAACCACTAATGTTTGTAAATAATTTATAACCTGTATATTATTTGTATATATATAGTTTGTTTGTTGCCTGTATGTTGTGTAGATTTTATATTGTATGATGCCTGTATTTCTTGTGTATATTGTGGCATCTCGTATGAATATTGGTACAGTACTAGAGAGACACATAGAGAGACAAATTCCTTGTGTGTGTCAACATACGTGGATTATGATGATGATGATGATGATGATAATGTTGAACTAATAAGAGAATAGGTAGTAGTTACCATTTTACAAATAAACCTTGCCAACTAGTCATCAGTTTTCTTTCACCGTTGGCAGTGTGAACTCCCTATTTAAATATGTTGGCACTCTTGAATTGACTTCATTCTTCACTGTTTTGTATTTCCTTTTTCCTTTTCTTCACCTCCCTTGCTCTGTTACTTACCCACCCCCTCCTCCACCTGTTTATTCCCTTTCCTCTTCTCCACTCCTGCTCATAACCCTTCCTCCTCCTCCTCCTCCTCCTCCTCCTCCTCCTTCTTCTCCTCCTCCTCCTCCCACTTGCCCAGGATTGTGGAGATAGCTGCCTGCCACTCCACACACACCTCTGCAGCAAAGACACAGAGCGGTCAGGTGTATATGTGGGGTCAGTGTAGAGGCCAGTCCATCGTTTTGCCCCACCTCACACACTTCTCCTGCACTGACGACGTCTTTGCCTGCTTTGCCACGCCTTCTGTCATGTGGAGGCTCCTGTCAATGGGTGAGTCTGACCTGTGTTTTGGTAGGTGTGCTCCCTTTCTTTTAGGGTCTTTTTAGACCAGTTAGACTGTTCTGCGTTTTTTGGATTCCATTTCCTGGCACAGATTACATCGCCAGTTTTCTTTTATGACTTTTACTGTAAATAATATTTTTTATAAAGTAAGATATAAATTTACATGATTAACTAAGTGTTGGGGGGGCGTCTGGGGGGGTGTCTGGGCAGGCGGTCGTAAATTTGTAACAAACCAAGTACAACTTTTAAAAGACCCACAAAGGCATACTAGAATAAGAAAGACAAATATTAGTCTTTCGATTTCCATTAGTTTCTGTCTCAAAAGGCGAATTAAAAATAAGCAATGTCATAGAAATTGAAACTTGACTACTGCTCATTTATTGCAAACTGCCATGAATTTTTTTTCAATTAAGAAAACAGGATTTCATGATCACACAAATTTTCTATTAGCTGCATAACATCAACCAAAATTAAATGCTGCTTTGGAAAAGCCAGCAGACATATGTTGTAATTTATTTGAGTTTATTTATATTTGAAGGCTGAAGCAGTACTTGGAATAGGATTGTCGAGAGGTATTTTGACTCTGTAACACAGCTGATTTATGTACTTACTTACTTATTCATGTATTTATGCATGTATTTATTTATTTATGTGTGTAGTGCCTCCTCATAGCTGTAAATTTGTTCACTTTTGTTTATTTTTTGTTCCGAAGGACTATTCATAGTCTTACTCGAATGACCACGGCTGAACTAAATACTGTGTGGCTAAATTATATTTAGCAATTTTGAAAACAAAACTCCTCCTTGCTCCTCCTCCTTCTGGTCTGAAGTGCAATAACATTAATGTTATTGTTCTGGTAGAGCACGATGACTTCCTGACAGTGGCCCAGTCTCTGAAGAAAGAGTTCGACAGCCCTGAGACTTCAGACCTCAAATTCAGCGTAGATGGCAAATTTATTCACGTCCACAAAGCAGTGCTCAAAATCAGGTGCCTGCTCACTTCACTACATTTCACTCCATGATAATGGTGTGACTTGCTTTTTGTACACTGAGCCAAGAGTAGTTTTGGGGTTTCTCACAAAAACAGCCTAATAGCAGTCAAAGTGTATTTTGCCAGGAGCTGCTTTTGGGTCTGCATGAACAATGAATTGGATATTCAGTGTCTGATTCCTAACAGGTTTCGGAAACCAGTGCAATCTGAAATCTTTGTAATGTGAGTCACAGGTTTGGGTTTGGTTTTGTAAAGGGTTGATGGCTGCATAATTTATTTGGTCAACAGTGTTAATTTGTATATCTGTATAAACACCTAAGCAAATAAAGGGGTGTTTTTCAGACTTGTACAGTTTCCACTGACCGTAAGTGTAGTCAAACCAAGACATGTTTGCTATCCAGATTCTTTAGTCTTAAACTGGAGCTATATGGGAAATTTAGCTAAATAACGCTAAGTCTGTAAGCCATCCCCAAAACTTCTCTCAGCTTGCATTAACAGCGTGCAGGGCTTCATTAATGTTGCACATAATTTCCTCGGGTGTTTAGGACACCGAACAAGTGTTCTCGCCCACAAAAGCTGACTTTACCATGCAAATCATGCAGGCCTAAGGAGACTAGATTAGATTTACAATGTCTGTTGTTTCTTTGTAAAACATACCTTCAGTTAAAAAAGGGGTAACATATTTATATAAAGGAGAAACAGAATTTGTGACTGTCTATATGTATATGTCGTCTGAACACGTCATTTAAAGTGGCTGCCCAAAGTTCTGTTAATTTTTATGGTTTATTGTTAACCTGTTAACCTCTTACAGATTACAAATCTGTGCGACATTATTGAAGATCTGGATGCATATGGAGTGGGTTGAGAGAAAGATATGGATGACTTGCAGTGTTAGCGATGGTCGTCTCACTGCTCTAGAATTTGTACTTCAAACCTGTCTTGACTGGCTGAGTACATCTCGGGTTAGGACAAATTGTATAAATGAGATTTTTTGCCAAACAGTTCCTTTAAAACGATAGTGGAACATTCCCTTTAATAGATGCTTCTACTGTTGTTGTTAATGTAGCTGCTGTTTCTGTTGTTGAATTCCTTTATCACAGGTGTGAACACTTCCGATCCATGTTTCAGTCCCACTGGAATGAGGACATGAAAGAGGTTATTGAGATCGATCAGTTTTCGTACCCTGTCTACCGCTCCTTCCTTGAATTTCTATATACAGACACTGTGGATCTTCCCCCAGAAGATGCCATTGGTAAGGCCAAAATGCAGCATGCGATGTTTATAGAAGATGTTAGATTTTTCAGTACAGGCCAAGGAGCTGGTCATGGTCAGCGACTGTATCCTGCACCATTGTAATGTCCTGCATCTTTTGCGATTTTGAATCATAAGAAATATGTAAATTCCTTTCCCTCAGAGCCTGGGGGACACCCCATTTATTTACATTTTGAGACATATTATTGAATAGATTGTTGTTGTTGTTGTTGTTGTTGTGGTTGTTGTTGTGGTTGTTGTTGTGGTTGTTGTTGTTGTTTTGTGTTCACTAATAGTGGAATCATTTATTAATTTATCCAGGCACAAAAACAATAAGCACACTCGTAGGGTTTTGAGCAGTTTGCTTAACAATACAATGCAAATACAGTAAAACTTGTTTTGCCTTTTATGTGTGCAGCAATTACTGAGCACTTTAGTTTTCCCTGCAGGACTGCTGGATCTGGCAACCTCATACTGTGAAAACAGGCTAAAGCGGCTGTGTCAGCACATCATAAAGCGAGGCATCACTGTGGAGAATGCCTTCTCCCTGCTGTCTGCTGCAGTCAGATATGATGCTGAGGTATGACTCAGGTATCTTACAATAACAGGAAACAGATAACATGGATTTCTGGAATATATCTGATAAATAATCCGGTAAAAAATGTGACCTGATGCATACAGAACCAATATGTTGCATGAGTATAAGTACTACTACTACTACAACTAATTAAAAGAACCAATTTTGCATTTTGCCCTCAGGGGCACAGCACAGGCGACATCTGTGTCATCTTTGTGTGGGGGTAAAAACACAAAATGGACTTTGTTGGGTTGTAAGAAAATCAAATTGCTCCAGATTTTCAACTTGGCTGCTAAAATGTTCCATGCTTGCAAATAGGTCTGTTTCCTGTACAGTGATCTCAGTTGGAGTGTCTCCTTATTTTTTCAAGGATCTGGAGGAATTCTGTTTCAAGTTCTGTGTGAACCACCTGACTGAGGTCACTCAGACAGCAGCATTCTGGCAGATCGACGGCAACATGCTGAAGGAATTTATCTGCAGAGCCAGTCGCTGTGGAGCCTTCAAGAACTGACACTGTGGCCTCAGGCCAGCACCATGTGCGCACATGCAGAGGCTTAATAGCAATAGAGCCCGTCTGTTGCTGCAGGCAGTCATCCAGACCACTAGAGGGTGCTGTTACTATTTGAAGTAGGTCAACCCTCCAGGCAAGAGACTTAAATTCCTCAAGGCTTCATGGATTTGCAGGACTTTCCTGGACCAAGTGGATTTCAAGTCATTCCAATGGAATCTAGGCAGATTTCCATGAAGGCATCTACAGTGTTATAAGCCTTTTTGGTCATTTCCCATACAAGCCCTGGGAAAGGTTCAACAAACATGCGTTCGTGGATCTAGGTTTAGGGTTCCTTATCATTATTGATACTTCATGTCTTTTTCCAGTTGGGGTCTCAGTTGGGGGTCATGTTTCAGGGTACATCTGTTACACCTACTTGGGAGAAAAGTGTCAGTGTTGCTTATCAATACCTAAACCATGGAGCAGATCCAAATTGTTAAAAATCTATTATTGAAAACATTTTATACATAATAACACTGCTGCTTGTGTGGTTTGCACTAAGGTGGTAACTGAGGTAGTAGGATTGTATAGCTTGGGTGTGCATCACTGAAAGAACCTCTATGAATGTTTTGTTTCTTTGGTCTCTCTTTCATCTACCCGAGTTAGAGAGGTGAATTACTGGGTTTTGGTTTGTTGCAGTGCATTCATCTTTTTGTGTGATTGCAGATATTCCCAAATATACTGGCACATACCGGTATAACCCACCTCCTCATTTGGTTGGTCAGTAATGGCTCATAATCCAACTCCAGCCATGCCAGTCTTAAATACCCAAGTTACTTATTCCAGAAGAAGAAAAACACTTTGCTTTTTTGCCGTTTAAGTGATTGGTAGTTCACTATTGCACTTTTCTTAGAATATATATATATATATATATATATATATATATATATATATATATATATATATATATATATATATATATATATATCTATATATATATATATATATATATATATGACATACCAAAAGTCATTGGATAGCAGTTTGTAAACTGATAATGAAGTGGCATGAGTTTAGGGGAGACCTGGGAAGGTATTATCTTGTGAGGTTGAGCCCTGCCCAGTGTGCTTATGGCAGGGTGATGTGAATTATCAGAATGATGGTGGATTGGTCTTATGTCAGGCCACACTTCCATCACCAGAACTCTCCAGAATGCTTCTTAAACCAGTTCTGGACTTGAGGCGCTGTCTCCAGTGTCGTCGTGTTAACAGAGGCACTCTGATATGTCCTTCATCCCCGTATCCCATGGAAGCTACAAAACACTGCACTAACTTGTGGCATATTCGTGTGGGACCTCCTCCTTTAAATGTGGATGTGATGTCTGCCAGAGTCACTTGTCTGTTGGCATTGGGCACGGTCATGGAGCAGCTGTGCCGTCCACTGTAGGTGGTAATGCTTTCTGTGACAGATTCCTGGTACACACATGAGTCTGTGGCTCGAGGAATGTAAAATGCCCACACAACTTTGGAAAGGCCATGTACCATCTGTCTGGCACCCACTATGTCGCCTCGTTTGAACTTTGATAATCACCCTGACGTGAGCACACTGGCCAGTATTCAGCCTCACCCTCAAGATAACACTTCACAGCTTATACAGGTGGGGACTTTCCCAAGCTGTCCCCTGAGGAAGCTCCCTGGGGAAATATCCCATGACCTTTTGGCATGTCAGTGTATGTGTGTATGTATGTCATCGTTAGTTTACTTACTACTAGTTCATCTGTAAAATGGCACAGAGGACTCACCACTGAAAATTGTCTAAAAAAGTTTAATACTAGACTTAATCTGCACCTAGATTACTAGGCAGATGCAGAAAGGGCTAATGCATGGCTTCTATAGGATATCAATAAGAAATCCCTTTTGAAAAAACATATTTATTTAGTCAGAGCTGACTGACTAAAAAAAAAAAAAAAGATAGCTGACTGACAGAATAAAGCTGCTTCCAGTTACTCAATAAAGGCTTTTGTCAGTTTCCAGTAGTTACATGGAACTTTTCCAGATTTGATTGTATGGCTTTATTTTTGCATCCTGTCAAATTAATTTTGTATTTACGCACAAATGTATGCCCTTGTTGTGAATGTGTGACTGCTCATATGTAGAAGCAGAGTGTGTATATATTGTATGGTTTTGCATTACAGTTGAGAAAGGATTTATCTACTTAAAAGTGCAACAGTGTCGTATGATGTCATGATGAAAATAAAGCTTTTCTTTACAGTTTGGGTAAAAGTGTTTTTAGCACCTTTATTTTGCATCTTGTAACCGCATTGTATGTTATGCATCTTTGTTAGCTGTTACCTAGTTTTTCAGTTGCCTTCATAATCTGTGAAGAGATGAAAACCTGATGTAAAATAGTTGGTTTTTGATATTAGTGGTTGATGTGGCACAACAGATAACACCACTTGTGCAGTCACTGAAACGCCACACCGTGTGGGAAATTGGGCTTTGATTCCTGGTCTGGGTGACTACGCTGTGCTACACCCGTAAGAGTTTTTGGGCAAGACTTTTAAATCTACACTGGCCTACCTGTAATATGATTAACCTTGTAAGTCGCTCTGGATAGGCGCGTCAGCTGAATGCTGTAAATGTAAAAGGTAAATCTATTAGCAAGTGGGATCAGGACTTATTTCTGTTTTGGCCAGCAGGAAATTACGTTTCGTTCTGGTTCTGTTGCTCTTAGTCTTGCTTTTGTCTGAATTTCACATGTTCAGGGCAGTCAGAATATGAAGTACCTAATTTGTTTGCCTACTTAACCCGTCTATATGCAGTTCAGAAGCTCGTACATCGTACAGTCTTATAAAGACAAGATTGTTGATGATGCATTCTATAAAATAAATGGACTTTATGTTGTGTGAATTCAGTTTTGAGAACTAAAATTTCTGAATTTATTTGCTTCAGACTTTTTCATTTCTTACTTCTCCAAGTTAGGGTCCCAATGTTGAAGACTGTAGTTTGAGAGATAACATGACCTTCCCTGGCTAGTTGTTTATATGGAAGTGAAAATGGAAATCTTAAAGGGCCCCTGTCCTGCTTATTTGTTTTATTTCTGCTCTTGATGTTCACCTATGTGGTTTTATGAGTCACGGTGCATGACAACGACTCTCCCTTACTTTATACCTTAGACTGAATTAGGCTGTTTTTGCTACAGTGCCTTTAACCTTGCATTGACACCAGTAGGCGATCAGTTGCTTATGTAGTTTCAAGTTTGTCTCTGGTGGGTGCACACACTGTCACATGTGGGCCTGTCTACAAGGTCCAGGGAAGCTAGCTAGTTTTAAAAGGACATACCTTACTGCTTGCATTTGTGGGGGCTGCGTCTCAGTTGTGCATTACACAGTAATACTACACAGTGTGTTCTATGTATTAATACTAGTATGAGTTCTGCAGACTGATACACACAAATATTAACATACTGCGTCGTTTCTGACTAACAGGAAGTGATGAAGCTTACATCATACCGAGCTGGGCTCTGAAGGCTGCTTTAGTGGAGGGTTTTTTATAGAACACAAACATTTATTTACTGGAATATTTATTTTTACTGGCTGTTACAAACTGATTTGGGTTGATGTCACATTTATACAGCATTTGTGGTCTTACCACCTCCCAGCTGCTGTCACATCATTGTCTCCCTTTATGGCTCTGCCCTTTCCGTTTCCCTTTGCATTGTGGGACAATTGTGCCCACCATTACTGTACTCAGTCAAATGTTCTAAATGTGCACTGTGGATTTTGACTTTCGTAACTGAATTATGTACTACATACTCAAAAACTAGTTAGGATTAGTATGAAGTGCAAAGCTGGGACACACCCTAGTTAATAGGCTGGTTAACCTAGCCAGCTATCGAGTGATGTAATTCACCAGAGATGCCACTACTAAGTACTTCCTTACTTTCTCCACACTGGATTTTTCTTCAAATGTATGTGTAATATAAAATAGGAGGAAGAAGAAACCGCGGCCATGAGCTTCTCGCCATGTTTACTACCACACCGCTGAGAAAAGGAACGAAATGCTGGTAGAAACAAAACCTTCTATGAAGCCTATGATTGGTCCTTAGAATTTGTTTCTTGTGAGTGGGCGGGGCTATATGCTGAATAGGTGGATATATGTAAATGAGTTAGTTATTGTGACATCATAGAAACATTATATTTAAAATCGTTTGTAGCACAGTTTCCATATAATGACTGTATGATCTGGGGCGGGATTAGTAAATGTTAAAACATTAAAACTGTTTACACGTGACTTCAGACTCCTGTATTGCGAATAAGAGGTGGAAACTCAGTTTTCAGTGATATGGGCTCTTTAACCATGTCAAGTCAAGCGCTGATCGCTGTAGGGGAATTTCTGAGAGAGGTATCTGGCAACCCACTGTAAAGGTCACCCGGGGACTCCTCCTGCTGGTGACGTCAAACTAAAACGGAAGAAGGTGATGTGGAGAAGAAGTGTATGTCCCTGGACAGAATTTCGCGGATGACAAGCGCAATATCAGCGACTGGGACTGAATGGCAGCTCCACACGGCTCGAGTCCGAGAAGAGAAGTGGAGGAAAACGGTTTGGGCTCGAACGGCGCCGAGAAGGGCAGTGATGTGACGGAGAGCAGCACTCAGACAGAGAGCAGAGTTCAGGGTGAGCAGGAGAGGACAGAGCTTACACCATTAAGCCTTCATCCACGTTACAACTTCATCACATTCACATAAATGCATGTGGCTTACAGGATTAAATCTCATGTCCGCTTCAAGGGCAACATATTTGGCAACCTGAGTCATTTCTCACTTGTGGTCGAGCAGAATGTAGAAATGCCACATGCACCGTATGTTAGAGCACGAGGCAGAATAGAAAATATTCCCTGATGTTGGTCACATGTTAATATGTCTATGCTATGAATGGATATGCATTAGGCTGAACAGCACATCAGTTTCAGTTTCTATTTCTGCTCGTCTGAATCATCAGCTAATATGGTATGTGAGCTGTGTTCAGGTTTCCACACTGGTGTGAGGACACCGGCTTCATGTTTGCAGTTTAGAAAGTAACATTAAAACACATTCAGCCTTAAGGGGAAACCCAGAACCATAGTCAGAACATGTTAAGTGAAATAATCTTTCATTGGAGACACTCACGGATTTGGATTAGTGTAATGTGGTGGTGATGGGAACCAGGTGCCGCCCTGCCTACAATGCAAATATAGCCATTTCATAGACTTGGCAAAATGACAGATTAATCCACAGGTCATTATATGTAATGTAGATGACGGTAACATACGATCCCGATTCTAAAAAATTGGAATGCTGGGTAAAATATAAATGACTGGAAATAAAAACAGAAATGAGCTAATCTCATAGACCCATATTTCAAGTTATTGGCAGACATCAGATGTTGATTGTCTAGCTTCATTTAGAACCTGATGGCTGCAACACATCTCAAAAAGGTTGGGACAGGGCCATATCTACCATTGTGCAGCATCCCCTCTTCTTCTAACAGCAGTCTGAGACACGATGAGAGCAATTGCTGGAGCTTTGGAAGAGGAATGTTGTCCCGTTCCTATTCGCGGATTCTAGCTGCCCAGCAGTCCTGGGTCTTCTTTGCTGGATTTTTTGTTTCATGATGCTCCAAAAGTTTTCTGGTCTGGACTGCAGACAGGCCGGTTCTGCACCCTCACTCAGCCATGCTGTTGTGATGGATGGGAGCATATGAAGCCTCTATACACCCTTCAGCATTGGTAGTGCCTTTCCAGATGTGTAAGCTGCCCATGCCATTGGCACTAATGCAACACCATACCATCAGAGATGCACAAGCTGGATGGTCCCTCTCCTCTGGAGTCTGAAGAACAAGGCGTCTGTGGTTTCTATAAAGACCCTCAAATGTTTATTAATCTGACCACACAACAATTTTCCATTTTGCCTAAGTCCACTTTAAATGAGCTTTGGCCCAGAGAAGACAGTGTTTCTGGATCTTGTGGACATATGGCTGCTTCTCTGCATGATACAGCTGTAACTTGCATTTGTGGATTGCATGGCGAACTCTGTTTACAGACTTGGAGCCCATGCAGTGATGTCTGGTACAGAATCATGGCTGCCGCCTGAGGGCCCGAAGATCA
The DNA here is from genome assembly GCA_024036415.1 of Prochilodus magdalenae. Classification (NCBI taxonomy): domain Eukaryota; kingdom Metazoa; phylum Chordata; class Actinopteri; order Characiformes; family Prochilodontidae; genus Prochilodus; species Prochilodus magdalenae. The sequence continues at coordinate 215,805 of JAMWET010001940.1, read as the reverse complement.
TGAGCATCCGGTATTGGCCTTGTCCTGTGTGCACAGGGATTTCACCAGAGTCTCTTTTGATGGGCTAATGTACTGTGGATGGTGGGATATCCAAAGTCTTCAGATTTTTTTTTGTTGAGGATGATTTTTAGACGCAGTTTTTCACGGATTCTCTGCCTGCCTTTGTTTCTGCAAGACTTTGCCAATATTCTTTTATACCCAGTCATGTGACTTGTTGCAGATTGCTTCTCCAGCTGATTCTTTATTAGTGCCACTTACTTTTCCAGCCTTTTGTTTCCCAATCCCAACTGAGAGGCGTTGCTGCCATCAATGAATGATTTTCATGAAATGGTAAAACGTCTCACTTTCAGCATCTGAAATGTGTTATATGTTCTATTGTGGATAAAATATTGGTCTATGAGATTTGCGAATCATTGAAATCTGTTCTTTATTTACGTATATTTAAATTTTACACAGCATTCCAACCTTTTGGGAACTGGGATTGTACTTTGGGGGGATTTTGCCTAACAGTGCCCTGCATGTATCTTTCCATGCCAATTGCATTTAACATGTATTTCAGAATCATATCTAAAAACTACAACAAAGTTTCAAAAATAAATAAATAAATACATAAAGGTTCCTACTCTTCAGATGTCTGGTTCCTATTAATACCACTGTGAATACGTATCTCTGTAGTCACAGGTTCATGACACATCTCTCTCTTTCAGGTCCTGGACCGAGACTGTCCAAAGTTAACCTCTTCACATTGCTGAGTCTTTGGATGGAACTCTTCCCCAAAAAGGAACCTCAGAGACAGAATAATAGATCTGTAAGTACATTGTTATTCTATTGACCTTGGTGAGTACTATAGTCCACCTTGACTTAATGCTCATGTTTGCCTTATGCATTGTCTAGGGATGCACCAGAATGGAATTTCAGGGCTAATTAAAATAACAGGTCATTAACACTTTCACCAGTTCCAACACCTTTTCTTTTTTAAAGGTTCTGTATATAACATGAAGTAAGCCTCTACTAAAACTCAGTAGTTCAATAGTATTTATCCACTATGCTATCAATACTCCTGTCCATTTTGGTGAGGTGTAAAAGGAGAGAAATGTCCACCTAGCGAATGTATGTGTCAGTAGGTGTATAAGCACAAATGGGATGTTATTTATAGCTGCAGTTTCAATATAGTATTATTCTAATACTGACCCATCTGTAGTCTTCCTATAATAATCTATCTATAATTGCAGGTATAATTGGCAGGTAATGTGGTATTGTAGGTAATGTGCAGGTAATGTGGGCTACTAACATATCGTGCAGCATAGTCCTATGTTGCCATGGCTGCATATTCCCAAAGCTCTTTATATGATTCATTAAACATCAATATTATACATCAGGACAAAACTGTATTTACTCTGTTAATGTTTGGCTTCCTAAAGTCAGCTATCTGTGCAAACTTTGCAATGCACACAAGTCAAGAGGGTAGTATCCTTTATTCTCTTTGTAAACTGGTTTAATTGCCTTTACTGTAAAGCCCTTAGCTTACCTACTAACAAGCTATCAAAGTCAAAGAGCAAGCGTACATCAGCAGACACAATATAGTGCTTCACTATAGCATGCAGCAAATCCAAAACCCAGGCAACACTACTGAGGCAACATGGGACTAAAATATGGATCCATGGGAACATAGAACTGTGTCCTATTGCCCTGGGAATATAAGGTCTTGTTCCATAGACTTGTTTCCCATGCACCCCTAGCACTAGCTCATAAGCTAATGATAAATGTTTAATGACTGTAGGGATACATGAAATATGTGGACTACCAGACAGGAAGGAAGGGCACAGTGCTCTACAGTCTCTATCACGAATCGTGTGACCTTGTGTTAGCCCTTGGAAGAGAGCCGTATATTAGCTCCAGTGCCGGGACAGTTGAATATGAAGTGTAATGTGACTCTTGCAGGTTCGAGACACAGGTCTGGTGGTGGTTCATGAGCAGAGAGTGCTTGGTCTGCACTGCTCTGGACCAAACCTACATGCAGGACAGGTAGCAGTCATCAAACATGGGTCAAGGCTAAAAGGCTGTGACCTCTACTTCTCCAGAAAGCCCTGCTCAACCTGCCTCAAGCTGATCATCAACGGTGAGTTACTCAAATTCTGAAGCACATTTGAAAACTTCCCAGGAGATTGGTGGAAATTGTTAGTTGTTCCTCCAACTGAATATGAAAGAAGAGATGTGTCAGGTCTCAATGAATGAGTAGAGGACCGAGAAGAGATGAGCATTTCCAGAATATGATTCGTTAAATCAAACATTTTTGCTGCTATGAAAGCTAGCATCAACAGGTGAGTTAGCAGCCAGACGATAAGAGCCCCTGAATAACCTGTGTCTTGGTTAGCACGTGAAGAGCAAGTCCACACAATACTGTATAATATTGCTGATTACGCATGGAACACTATATTATCATTTATCACTGAACTTTATTAGGCTAATAAATGAAAAGGTGAATAGCTGTGATAATTATAAGGTTAGCACTGATAGAGGGCCAAACTGGATAATACTGCACATATGGAGTGATGGGTGAATACCTATAAATCTGTTATGACTGGTGTGGAACTGAGGGCCAATAAAAAGATAAGATAACACTTTATTGATCCCAAAGGAAAATTCACTGTTACAGTTCTATACATATCACACAGGGGAGGACAAACATTATTAGACTACTTAGAGCAAGAGTTACAGAGGACTGCTAACAACAGACAATAGACATGAGCAGGGTGGATGTGGACATATGAGTTATGTACTGAGAAGTACGTGTATACATTAAACAGAACAAATAGAGCGAGGGTTACACAAGAGCTATTAACCACAGGTTATAAAAGTGGGGAGGGTGCATATATGACGCATGTGATGTACTAGACATATGCAGGAGCAGCACTGTTGGATTTTGCACATAAAGAGATACGAACAAATAAAAAAAATAAGACAACAAGAGCGGTATGACTGTATACATAAATGAGCATATTGTCGCTGTCCACAGAAAAACATGTATCTCCATTTTTGTTGATTTTTACTTTTATGCGTTATTCGAACACATGGGCTGCTGTTTACATTGGGTGTGAATTTCATGAAGCGGACACCAACAGAAATGGCCCAAAACCGCTTGGAAAGACGTCTGGTTCCATTGACTCCTATTCAAATTAAATTAGGTTTTTGGCCTCTCCTGTGAAGTTGCTATTTTGGAGATACCTGTTTTTCTTTGGACAGCAACGATATACAAGACATTAACAAGAGCAGCAAAGGTATTATTGCTCTTGTAGAGGTAATGGGTGTTGGCATGTAATAAGCCAAAACTATTTATGACCATTAGTGGATCGCACACTCATAAATTAAATAGCTGCACAAACAGTTGCACCCAGAATCAACTGACAGGAACGAAACTTGGTGGATAGGTTTGACATTGTGAGACATATGAATAATTAAGATTCATGCTTGGCTGTGCATCCTGTTAGTGTCAGTACCATTGGGCGATGGCTGCACGACACAGGACTACATGCACACAGACCGGTGCAATGGCTAACCTTAACACCGCATTAACGTCACCAAAGACTGCAATGGTGTCGTGCCAGGCTGTCATGGAGTGACTCAGAATGGCAGGTGGTCACCTTTAGATTTTTAGTGACAAGCCCCGCTTTAGTTTTGGTGGAGGAATCCTTGTGTGGAGGCAACATGATCAGCGGCAGGGTAAACAGTTTTGTCACACCTTCAAGACCTGGTGTCAATCTGCATGAGATGGATTATCCCAGGACACCGTTAGGAACCTCTATAGCTCTGTGCTGAAACGTATGGCATGTTCTGTTGGCAGACATGGCCAAACTGAGAGACATTTACATTTATGGCATTTAGCTGACGCTCTTATCCAGAGCGACTTACATGGTTGATGATTACAGGTGGGCCAACGTAGTGTTAGGAGTCTTGCCCAAGGACTCTTATTGGTGTAGCTCAGCATAGGTACCCAGACTGGGATTCGAACCCCAGTCTCCCACACGAGAGGTGTCACCCTGAGTAGTGGTGTTACCCACTGAGCTACCCCAACCACACTACTTCTGTATGTGTAGCTCAGTAACCTTTATCTTCCTTTATCTGCTATAGTGATATACAGCACTGTACATACCTGCTGTGATAGGTGTTTGAATGTTAAGGCCATCTCTCTCCACTTCATCTCTCGTTAACTGTTACCCTATGTGTCTCCCTCAGCTGGTGTGAATAGGATATCTTATTGGCCTGCTGATGCTGAGATGAGCCTGCTGTCTGATGGAAGCAGTGCTGCTCAGTCCCATCTCCAGGAGGCCACGCAGGATGCTCTAGCTGCTGAGAGACTGAAGTCCAACAGTAGACCTCACGTTTGCGTGCTGCTGCAGACTCTAGCCAGCTCCATGCTTCAGTTCGCAGAGGAGAGGTCCTTTAAAAGCGAATTCCTGAGGACAGTAGAGGAGGACGACCGTTCTCGGGACATCTCTGACCTGTTTAGGAAGGAACGCTGGCGGAACTGGAACGACTTTTCTGGGAGGTTCTTCATAGAGGATGAGGTTCAGCACAGGGAGCTGCTCAGTAAGATGGGTCTGGAGAACTTTTGCGCTGACCCGTATCTCAGTATGCTGCGGCAGCAGATGAGAGACTTGATTAAAGTTCTGGCCTCTGTGGCTGCCAGTGTTCCGGTTCTAGAAAACGAATATGGGTTTTATGAGACAGAACCCATGACTACTGAGCATAGGAGTTTACCTCAGGACATCGTGAGACACTGTATCGTACAGGCTACACTGCTGGCCTACAGAACAGGTGAGGCGCCTGGAATAATTGGTGGTTTGGTAATGAGTTCCAGGCCTTACAGCGATGCTTTGCAAACATATTTACATAATTGTCCCACTGTCCCCGAAACCAAATGAACAGCAAAGAAACCTCTGATGTTTGCTAGGTTGCGCTGGAGCTATGAGGCTAATGTAGCCTGAGAAAGGTGTGCTGAAATTCAAGGAACTGCTGCTGGATTTTTAATACCAATTGCCCCCTAACATAAGCAAACACAGGTCTTTACAGTCTTTACAATGCCCTGGTTATTATTTTGAAATTATTATTTTTTTAGCAGTGGCAGTCAAACAATCCGGAAATCTGGGAACACAGAGGTGCCTCGGAAACCCCCACAGCTCCCACATCCCTGTATTTAGCTAGTAAGCAATAGAAGCTTATACCCATCACTCTGGCACTGAAAACAACTCAACACACAAGCCTTAAATCTTGTTAAGCTCCGGAGTAATCTCAAACAGACCTGCTTTCTGCAGGAGGCACAGTTATCTGATTTATTATAAGTTTTTTAAAGAAAAATAAGCTTTTACCTTTTAAAAAATACCTTTTATCTGTGAAAATAAAGAAGCAAACCTCAGAGGCCAAACATTTATCAGCTGATCAAGCAGATTTAGGGTAAAATAAACAAAAAGAAATACATCTGGAGACAAAAGTCTTTTTTTCCCCCCGCATCGTAAGCTTTACATATTGTCTAAAATGGGCTTCCTATAGCTATGTCCACTACAGTCCTGTACAGTTCCTAGACAACCAACATGCACCAAGAGGTGGCCATGCAATGTTGTCTAAGGTAGATAGATTCAGCTACACACCTTAATTGTCTCAGTTACCGCATTGCAGCACTGCCTGGTACCTAAACATGGTGCCAACAGGGCAGCTTTACCAAACAGCTGTCCCTTCGTTGTGTGTAAGCTGAGCCGACTGAACCCATTCTATGTGTACAAATAGTCTGATGGTAGAAAGAAGCAGGTTAAACATCAAAAGATGCAAAATACAAAACACCCAGGAATGGAATTCATTATCACTTCAGAACAATCCGGGAGAATCCTGGACAGGTGGGATCCTCATTCTATATAAACCTTTGCCTTTTTTTAAATCCTGTGCTCCGTGCACTCTGAATGCACTGCTCAGTCTAAAGATGTACGAGAGCTCTGAGCATACGAGTACACACTTTACTCTTTGCTCATAAGCTTCGAGGCCACGCCTCTTGTTGCCTGAGATATTAGTTGGGGTGAACGTTTCTACTGAGCTGGAAGTAAAGTAATCCTGGTAAACAGAAGATACATGTCCACTAAAAGGTCTTTCCATTTCGCTGCATTTTAGAAGATCCTAAAGTGGGTGTGGGCACGGTCATTTGGGCAGAGGACAGAGAGGACAGATGGGTAAGTTGTAAAATGTTTCCACACACTAAAAAAGTACTTTTAGTAAAAATTTAAATTCCAACAAAATTTAAACTGTGCAGAAATTCTCCAAACAACGTGAAAGGTTCTACAGTAGCCCAGAACAGACAGACCACACACTGGCTGTGCAGAGTACCTTGTGTAGAGAGTGTGAATGTAGTGGTACTGTAGCACATGGCTGGAAGACTTGTTGAAATGTCTTAATGTGCATTTCTAAGTAACTCTGTGCATAAAACTCGAGGCAGCTAAAACCTCCTTATCAAAAATAATATCAGCATTAACTACAAACCTGAAGTCGGCTACTTATCTGCCAGCATCTAATTTGGATTTTCCTGTTCCACCTGAAATGGTGCAGCCGTTAGTATAATGCCAGTATGTACCTGCAGCACCAATGAGAGGAGGAAATCTGAAAAAGGAGCTGGTGTTTGCTCCTATTGGAATATTACCAGCATTAAAAGAATAGTAAAGATGCTTTAAGAGCCTAAATCATCGCATTAAGTGGTAAGTAGTGATTGCTAAGCCAAGTCTGTGTGTGGCCTACCACTCCATGGCTTTAGAGTTCCTGTTGTTCCCAGTTGCTTCCACTTTGTTATAATTCCACTGTCAGTGGACTGTGGAATATTTAGTATAGAGGAAACTTCGTGACTAGACTTGTTGCACAGGTGGCATCCTATCACGGTACCATTCTGGAATTCACCTAGCTCCTGAGAGCAACCCATTTTTCACAACTTCACTTATTCAGTGATTTGCATGGGTGAGTGAATACTTTTGGCAATACAGTGTAATTTACTTTAGATACCAGCCTGATAACTGTAATAACTGCTCGAACCCATCGCTGTGATAGCTGCGGAATTAACAGACTGCCCTATAAGGACATGGTGCCAGTGTTTACTGATAGATAAAAGACAGGTGCGGACATTTCTACTCAGGAGTTGAAGATGATTCATTGTGAGTCACGTTAGCACTGCCTGGTTGAGGTATTCCCTCAGCTGTGAATGGTTAACCAAAAAGCCCAAACTGGTTTATGGTATGTCTTCTCCTCCAGCAGGCTGAGTGTGATGGTACAGGTGCCATGTACCTAGTGGGCTGTGGTTATAACGCCTTCCCTGCAGGCTCAGAGTACGCAGAGTTCCTGCAGATGGGCACCAGGCAGGAGAAGAGGCGCCATAGCAGATACCAGTACATCATCCATGCCGAGCAGAATGCACTCACTTTCAGGTGAGAGTCTCGAGGAAGAATCTGTACTCTATATGTGCAGCCAGGCACGGTCAGAATCCAAGCAGGAGGATGTGCAGCACCTCACTCATTTACTCACACGTGTAGATTGGTGTGGGGTGTATTGGACACCCCATTAAAACTTAAGTGTGCTTACCAGTAAAGAGACTCACCCATGACAAACCAAGGAGTCTTTACTTATGCCCGATCAATTCCCAATGGGCAAGATAGCCAAAACGGTGTGGGCATCTTAACTCAGAAGTAACAGAATTCCTGTTAATCTGCGGTCATGCTGTAAATCCTTGGTCATCTTGGTGGTCTGCTGGTTTTGATGGCAGTTTCACTGATGTAATATACCTGGGAACTAACTAGCAGGACAATTAACACACTGCAGGACTCTACCCCTCCAAGCCCGGTTTCCCCTCCCTGCTTTTGGCTACATTGGTTAGCTGGCTAAACTGTACCCGATTCTTCTGTCAGCTTCTTCAGGTGTGTAGATGTCCCAGGTGCTATGAATGCTGATAGATAGATAGAAAGCTATCTGACTGGCTAGCAATACCATGCATTTTGATTGGGTAGTAGTATCCTGTTCTCTGATTGACTAGGCCAGTTCTGCAATCTGACTGGCTAACGCTACCCCACATTCCGCTAGCTCTCTGATTTCCATGATTTTCTCTTTTTGCAGGTGTGCTGAGGTGAGGGGGCAGGAGAACACAATGCTGTTTGTGAATAAATGCCCCTGTGATGAGTGTGTGCCTCTGATCCAAGGTGCAGGCATCAAGCAGATTTACACTACTGGCCTGGACAGTGGCAAAGACAAGCACGCCATCTCCTATAAGCGGTTCGGCCAGCTCAGCCAAGTGCAGAAGTTCATTGTACGTTCACAGCTATTGCTGTATTTCACACATTTCAATACTGCAGCTTAATACAGTCATTGGTAGGCATTTAGAGGGAGCGATGTGAAAAGCTACATCCAGACCATCTGAAGAGAGTAACGCCTCTAAATACTTGAAGTTATTGAATGAAGGCTCAGGCATACATCACCTAGAGCCTGGATTCAGGTATCATAAAGCCATCACATAATAAGGGACAATTTAAGCCATTCCTGTTTCTTCCAGGTTCAACTGCTGCTTACAGGTATGCTCTCTTTAAATGAGCAAAAAGAAATACTGAAATAGATCATTAGTGGTGAATTAAAAACTATGTGCCACTTTATGAAGTGCTGTCCTATACAACCATAGGACAACACTACCTTAAATCAAGTTGTCCAGTTACTTAAAAAGCCCTACCTGAATTCTACCTTGTGTATGTACACATCCATTCACTTTTCAGATTTACTACTATGTATATTAATGATACCTGTTCATATGGACTCACTGAGCACTTTATTACACCTCAATTTTTCTACATTCATTGTCCATTTTATCTGAACTTTGAGATCCTACAGTTAGTCCATCTGTTCCTCTGTGTACCTTGTTAACCCACCTTTCACCCTGGTCCTCAATGTTCGGGACGTGTGTGAAATACCTCATGGTTGTTGTTAGCTAGCTACTCCAGCATTGACTAGCTGGTAACTCAGTTGCCATGTGCTGATGGTCGCTTCAGTGCTAACAAACGTTTAGTTCAACCATTCGTCTGATAATGCTCTGATCTGGTTTGGGAAAGCTCTCTTTGTATCTTACACGTCTCCTCGTTTCATTTCAAAAGTAAGTGATTGAGACTATGAGAGACTGGCTGGGTGAACCAGTTTTTAGCAGCAGCACCTTAAATCTGCATTTGAGCATCTATTCTTTCCCAATGAGCTTCATAATAAGTTTATATTATGTGGGGGGTGGGTGATTCTCAGCACTGCAGCGACACTGACACGGTGGTGTGTTAGGACCAGGAAGTGCACTGTATGGTTAGTGGAGCTGACCAATTAGTCAGCTCCACTGTAGGCACGGGTTGTGCGGGTGGTGACTAATTGTGACTGTGTTTCTTCAGTGGCAGAAGTCGTCTCTGGCCAGAGGTGTTTGTACACAAGCTGCTCCACCTTTACCAAGTAAGAGTTTATTTGCTGTGTAACTGGTATCAGTGTTTCAGAATGGTCATTATTTCCTTAAGTGTATTTTCATTGTTGGAACAAACAGAAGCTCATATTTGTGAACTGGTACCCACAGGAGCAGGAAACACCTTCAACTATTAACGGGAGTTAATCTAGCACGGAGAATGTCTGTTGTGCGAATAAGAAGCGAATAATAATCATGTCCAGCGAGCAGCCGTGATACATTCTACAGCACTGTAGTCTTTTCCTTAGACAAACCAGGATGCTGTTTTTCTTTGTTTTTACATGTGCAGATGGCCACCTGAAACACAGCAGGGAAGAGGAATCTCACTGTCAGGGCAGTAAGAGACTGAAAACATGAAGAAAAATGCACAACCATTCCCTCCAGCCGTTGGGCCGAAGAGGAAATGAATTACACCTGAGTGGATGTTACGTACTGTATAAGGTTTTAGATGCACTGCAGAGTATACATTGTTAGCCTTGCAGTAACGGTGGATGATGTATCATAATTAAGCTACATTACACCACAAGATGCTTTTCTGTATATTAGAGCTCAGTGTCTTTACTTCTAGAACACAAAACAACTGCAACCATGATTAAAAAACAAACAAACAAACAAACAAAACCCACACCAGACTTCTACCAATTAAAGGGAGCCTGTATACGGCAACAACAAGCAGTGTACGCTAACTGTACAAACTGCATAGTAATAAGTTCTTCCAGTCATTTATTTTCACATGGGTTTAATTTGACCAAACGCTGAGCAACAACATTTTTCCCACAGCCCTTTTTTTTTTTCAGCTGGCACTCCCGGTTTGCTGGTGTATTTTGTCCGTTCTTATGACGTTTTAGTTTTGCAGTGTGTTTAGCACCCTTACTGTGCTATGGAACAAAATCATTTCAGATGCCCAGCTCACCAGCCGACTCGAGAGACGTGACATAGCTTTGTGAAACTGTAACCAGAGAAACGGTACGTGTTAGATTTTACTTAAGGTTTGTACGCAAGGTATCTTCAACGAACAAACAGTTCACGTGATGATGATGTGCACCTGTATTAAGCCTGATGTTTCCCCCTTCAGATGCAGTAATATGCATAGAATTGAATAGAAGGCTTAGAATTGAGTAGCCAGCTACAAAGAAACACACTGCTTTATGTAATAACAATCGTTACTATAGACCGACTAGAAATGGCTTCTTACGTGAACCATCTTGTACACATACAAGAAAAGAACATTAATGCTTGAATTTTTCTTTATTGATGATATGGTACAATTAGCATTTAAGAAGGAAGGATGCAGCCGTGTGTGGCATGGGAAACGATTTCAGTTTTGATGTTTGATCATTTTTAAACTGTAGTTCCTTTGTTACATGTGACGGTGTAAAGATGCTTAATAAATCTGGCTCAGATGCATTACTAGATTTAAATGGTTACCCTACTGGAGGGTTTTTAAATGTTCCATGGTTTGCTTTACATTGCGCAATACTGAAGCCTGCACCCAATCTGAGCTATAACTGCACGAGGAAGGGAAGCAAAACAGTTTGAGCAACTTCTTCAGAATTAAGATTTGGCAATGAATAGGCTGGGGCCTTACTTCCCATTGAATCTGAATTCTGGCCTTTGTTGTCTACTTCCAAGGACAGAACTCCAAACAATCGAACTCAAATTTTCAGAGAAAACCATAAAAATGGAAAAGTGTGAAAGATCAGCATATATATATATATATATGTATGTATAGAAAAACAAAACATTAATTTTCACATAATTGGCAAGTAATATGTGATAACATGGGTCAGAGACCACCTCAGCATACATTTCCCATTGATCCGACTACTCTAATGGTTAGGTCACAGACAATCATACAACTGAATCAATCAACTGCAGCTGCAAAGAGTGAAACTAAAGTTTTCTTCATCAGCGTAACTCAAATATAGTGAGTTAAAGAGGTTCACTGCTTAATCGATTCAAATATGCTCAACTGGAACATATTTTCTTTTAAAAATTAACAAAAAACAAAAAAAACAAAAACAAATTAAGCTCCCCCTAAGAAAAGATCTGTTTTTATAAAATACAAAAAACACACCAGGGAAAAAAAGAAATACAGTTTCAACACAACAAAAGGCACCTGTTTTGTACGTTCGTGTCCTCAACTGTGCTTCAGCTACAAACCTAATCGACGTCTTGCTTGCCAAAACTACAAATGAGGAGCTAGAATAATGGCTATGAACAGAAACATACCGTGGTACTACAGGCATGCTATAGTACACAGTGATTTTAGTACTGCAGGTGTGCTACAACATAAAACTGGACAATAGTATTAGTGAAATACTAACGTATAGCACGCACTATAGTAAGCTACTACACCGATCCTACAGGAGACTATTCAACCTGCTATAGGATTACCATAGCACTGAATGCACTACAGTACTACCAAAATACTATAGCTGCATCTAGGTGGCGTACTATAGTACAGAATATACCTGCAGAGGGGAACATCTCTGTACGCCCCCTCCATTCACTGCAAACGACGCTACTACAGAAAGTGCCAAAGTAGATTTCGTTTTTATAGTTTCTGAAACGGCACCCACTTTCAGACTAAAACCACTTTGTTTGTTTTTAAACACGATAGGTAAACATGTCATCAAGTAGAAATAGAAAACAAGAAGGTTACACGCCCTGTTTCGCAAACATAAGTGATCTGGTAATTTTTTTTTTTAGTTAGGTCTATATATTACTAAAGCACACATTAAGATTAACTGCGCTTTCGTTTCATCCAGAAACCTAACAAATAAAATACTGGTATAATCGAATCAATCTTAAAAAGAATTATTTAAAAACACTAAAAAAGGGATTACGTGAGCAAGATATATATTTTTGTCCTTGAGAAATCAAGCAAATTCTGAGCCCAAAGAGTCAAAAAGCCATACAGGTGCAGGAGAAGAATGGGAAGAAAAAAAAAAAGGTAGCGTACAGCTTCAGAGTAAAAGTGAAAAACTAGAATAGAAAAGGAATAAAGGAATGCAGGAATGGACTTTCTAAATACAGAAGGAGTCCAAAAAACTCAACACTTTCATAAATAATCGGGGAACGCAACCTCCCTTTCCTACAATTCTTCTACCGGTATCGTCTACAAAATGTACAAGAGCAACTCTTTCGTTAGCCTGCCAGTACTGTGGGTGTTTGAACAGTGTTTGGAGTGGTGGAAGCTGTCAGAAAACAGAATGGTAAAAATGAAAATGTAAAGCGTTCTCTTAGGTCCTGACTCACCCACTTCTCTCGAGGTCATTACAACCTTTGGTTCCTCCTGAAACTAAACTGGCTGCTTTTTTTTAAACATCCTATCGTGGCACACTAGTTAAATGATGAAACAAAATGAATGCTCATGAAAGAAGAAAGCTAAAAAGAAAAGAAATGAACGGTCAGTGATGGAAAACTATCACTCGCGAGCCATGTGACTAAGAAAAGACAAATGTCTTAAGATTTAAATATAATTATTATTGTTAATAGATTTTTGTGATTTTTTTTTTCGTTTATTTTTCCTCAGTAAAAAGATGAGGTGCTTAATAATGTGATTGCTAGCTAAGGTTTAGGAGGCTGGCTTCTTTAAGTCTCGTATCTGTTTGATGAGGTACGTCTTTTCGTCGTTAAACTGTTCGTCGTCTGTGCGGTCCTTCTGGAAGTTGCTAAGGAAATCGATCAGTTTCGTTTGATTCTTCAGAAGGATGTCTACGATGGGCTGCGTCTTGTTGGGGTTAGCCACGAACACCTGAGAAGAAAATAAAGAAACGTCACAACAAATGTTAGCACAGTACAGACAGCTAACAAAGAAATTAGCTGTACACTCCAGGCGTTTTTTGTATCATGACTTTAAATAAAACAAGCTAGAAAAGTAAGTGGTAGCAGCCCTGAACCCACAATTCTGTCTGTTCCTACAGGGGCCCCATTACGCCTTTCCGTCGTTTTCTTTTAGTTTGTCATGTACCTTTTTTCTGCATGTAAGCTCAATGTACACAAGCAGAAGAATGTCTACCTGGAATTCAGATCCTTTCCTGTTACAGGATGATGTTGTCTGCAGTCTTCAACACAAACTTTAGCCTACCAGCAAGTTTGCCACGTCCTCACACAATGCACAGTAACTACTTGGAACTGCAGGGGTGGAACCCCTCTGGTGGCTGACCAATCAGAGCAGAGTATGCAAGTTGACCAATCAGACCACAAATCTCCTGTTTTGGAAAAACTAAAGCAAATAAACATATTCCCAAAATGAATTTCTGAACCCTGAAAAAAAAAAAAAAAAGAATATAGAAGCAGAATGGGTTCCCTTTAATATCCACAGTGCTAATTTTCCATTTGTCTTTAGCTACTTTACCGCTGGGCCGTCTGTGTGCAAAAGATACATTTCCATTAAGATAACACAATGGTGAGCCCAGGGTTAAGGCTTTGGACTTAATCTGATATAAAGAAAACGCAGCCTAACCAAGGAAAACGAAAAAAAGGCCTTTACCTTGAAGACGTGGAAAGCCTCAAATTGGATGTTGGGGCTTTTGTCTCTCAGTAGATTCATCATGAGCTTGAGATTCTCTGGCTTGCTGATGTACCTCGTCATCACAGTGAAGTTGTGTCTGTCCAAGAGGAGCTCTCCCAACAGCTGTCAGACGCACACATATTTCAGTGACTGAGCCAGCGAAGGCTGAGAATCGCCAGTTTCCCTTTTTAATTTACCCAGGCCATGAGAATATGCAGACCACTCACCTTCAAAGACTGCCTCTTTGTCACATAGTTTTCTGAGTGCAGCAGCTTCTCATAGTTCTCAAAGACCTGCAAAGACAGACACACTGGTTCATGCAGTGCTACAGCCACATTAACTAACTGGTAAGAAGAAAAAGCATGGACGATTATATCTTATTAATGGAAGCTAATTGGACATTGCCCATAACAGACAACCCCAAGTGTTCTACTGCTTTTACAGAACAGCAAAGCCTCGAACACTACCAAACAAACTTCAATACCGGCAGTCCTTTCGGCCACACAAAGCAGCAACATTTTGGGTTAAGGAAAACTGCAAGATCAACCTTCAGTATTTACAGGCCGTCTTGTTTGCCACAGTGTACACGGTAAATTTTGGACTAATTCCAGTTTGTTTAGTTGTTCAGTCTGCACGACTGCCAACCGAATAACTCATTTAGGGGCAGTGACAGGTTAAAAATGTGATGCTGCAAGTTATCCATGTACCCCAAAGTAGAAACTAAGTAACAGTTACTTTGATGTAAATAAGTTGTTTACTCTGCAATAGTGCTCAGCTGAAGGTGGAAAACACATGCCGCTATAACAATAATTATTTTATTACTGAAGAACAGAGTTATAAGTTATTACCTGGATTCTGGTAAATAGATAATAAAAAGGTAAAATATGTAAAAACTACACTTACTGCATCATAGTTCTGTTCTAAATATTCTGCCACTAGAACCTTGTGTCTTGTAAGAAGGTCCTGTAAAAAGAAAGAAAGGGGGAAATGTGTTTTATTAGGAATTTAAGTCAACTGAAATTCAGAGGGCGCAACAATTCTTTTAGAAGCAATTCCTCACCTTGAAGGTGGCAAAAGCGTCAGAAGCTATGTCGAATGTGGACATCTCCACATAGCTGAAGAAGTCGTTGAAATGTTCAGAGTGGAGGATGATTTTGGCCAGCGGTTCGTGTCGGATGCACTCACGGAGCATGATGCCACAGTTCAGTGCCACCTGAGGAGTCTCATACCTGTAGAGTTAAAAACACATCACAGCACTTTTTAAATATACTGTTTTTACCTGACAGGTACATGAATATTGGGAAGATATTTTTACACATCAATATAACACTGCACTGAGCCTCCATTAGGGTTCAAAAGCCTGAGACCACTTTAAAATCTACGATTGCTAGTAGTGTTTTCATTAAATCCTGCAAATAAATAACTAAAACAACATACAATAAACACGTCACCATGCCAAAAAAAAAGAAGAAGAAGAAAAAAAAAGTTGCACCCAGAAGGAGGTGTCAGCAATGCTATTCATTTAGAAGGAAGATAAAGGTTACCAGGAATTTAAACCGATATGGTCAATATTTACTGAGCTACACATACAGAAGTAGTGTTTCTCAGTATGGTGTTGGGCCCACATGTTTGCTAATGCAACATGCCAGACGTCTTGGCATGGAGTTGTAGAGGTTCCTGATGGTGATGTGAGATGGTGTTCTGTGATAATCCTTCCTATGCAGCTTGAATATTCTCAAACAGTTCCTGAAGGTTTTGAGGTAGGGGTGGAGGTGGAGTGACTTCAGGCTTTCGGGATGCAGGACAACAAACCATTTATCTTGGTGCTGACCACGGTGCCTCTATACATAGATCTGTTGGTTGTCGACTAAGACAAAAAAATTGGGACTCTTCACTAAAGAGGACCTGCTACCAATTTAAGTCTCTCCATGACAGTTGGGCACGACACCATTGCAGTCTTTGCTGACGTTGACGTGCTGTTTAGAGCAGTCATCATAACAGTCTTTGTGCATGTGGTCCTGCGTTGTGTAGCCATCTGGAATAGGATGACTCATGGAGGGCATCACTGAGGGCATCCTAGATCCTTCATGTCCCTGGTTCCTCTATTCACAGTTGCCAAAAGTGTGCTATGGTAGTATGCGCATTATATGGTGTGCAATATGTCAGTAAGATCATCCTGCTTCCTGGACCCATACGATGCTACCCTCCTCGAACTCTCCCAACTGCTCAAACTGCGTTCAAACATATGAATGCATACTTAACTGGCAAAGAATGCTAGTAACACAACAGCACTGAAATAGAAAGCATGTGCAACAAGGCAACCTAATATAGTCAGTCAGGTACACCGATAAAGCCCGTCCTTGTTTATTTCAACTTCTTACCAACGTATTAAACATGAATCTTTCGCATTTTATATTAAGTTTTATTCCGGTTCAATGATTCCTTCTGGGTGCAAGTATTTCTTTCTTTCTTTCTTTTTTTTTTTTAAAGATGATTGTATATTTTGTGCAAGATTCTGCATTGCTCTTAGGTCTCCACTGTCCCAGCTAGAAGCTTCAAATTTTGCTTTCCATCTTCTATTTTGGATGGTTGCCAAGCTGTTTAAAACTGGAGGATAGAAAATATGTTTCTAAATAATCCAAAATATGCTAATCAGGGTTTATGAAAGCAGGTAAGACGTAAGGGAACTGTGTGATGTCCTGTGTCTTACCCTTTGAGCAGGATAAAGAGCACTTCCTGATGGGAGCAGAAGTATTCCACTGTGGGGCTGCGGGTGCCAATCTGCCTGCGCAGGATGTTGTTGAAGATCTGACACACATCCTTTTTTCCCTACACGCCCAAATACAGACCAAATTAACACAACAAACCAAATCACACTCACAAAACTGTGGACTGTAACAGAAGCAGTAACGGAGAAAAAGTCTGTTAGTGCATTTCATAGCACTGCCAGAGATTTCAGACACAAACAGCTGGAAAGGTTCTGTTAAACTTCTTGGAGAAATTGTTCATACAAAGGTTTTAGCCGTTTAAGCAGCTAAAAGGTTTATACATTTAAAACATTATTCCTAAAACAGCACTGACACAAAAACTACTGCAAATATTCACATAATACGTTTACACTCAAATTAAATTTAAATATATGAAATAATAAAAATAATTAATTTATTATAAAATGCCTAAAACGACCTACTGTATTAAAAAAAATTGTCCCCACATGTTTAATGGGTAGGGTAAACCTGCTATGAAGGGAAATACACTGCTTTCTTTGTTTTCTTTGCAAGAGTGCCCTCTTCTGGCACTGCAAATAGTCAACTCCAAAATATGGCCCATAAGATTTTATAGGCAGCCAGTACATACAGTATGTTAATTACAGACACACAAGTAAGTCAGAGTAGCACCGTGCTCACAATATAGCAATGGGTATATACATTGTGCTAAAAATGTACATTCACATTTATGGTATTTAGCTGACGCTTTTATCCAGAGCGACGTACAAGGTAAATCATATCACAGGTAGGCCAACGTAGTGTTAGAGGAGTCTTGCCCACGGACTCTTATTGGTGTAACACAGCATAGTCACTCTGCCTGGGATTCGAACCCCAGTCTCCCACATGTGGTGGTGGCTACTTGGTGGGTAGTGGTGTTATCCGCTGAGCTACACCAACCAGACATATTTGATGGAAATACCTCCTAACTACTAAAAAGAAATTCACTACCCATTTACACAACTACTTTTGTGGCAGTCACTCCATAAAATACAAAAATACTGCAAATAAGTGTTGAATAAGTGGCCTCAGTGAATAAAATGTTGTAGGTGTAAACAGCTTTGGAGGCTTGTTAACTGTAGACCAATTCCCAGCTGGTTACATGCTTAGGCATACTGTTCAGTAACTGCATTTAGGTCCATTAGTACCTGGACAGTGACAATTAGTGTAATTTAGTCTCTGTACACCACCACAGTCGACTGAAATGAGGAAACACTGAAGTGTAGGCTTTCAGATTTCATTCAGAGGGGTTTACCAAAAATACTGCTTTAAACGTTTAGGAATTATAATTTATACATAGTCCAGTTGGACGTGAACTGATAAGCAGTTTAACAGGCAGGTGGAGTCTGTTCCCTTGTGAATTCATGCCAAATTAAGAAGATGAAAGGTCTAAAGTTGTAAATAAATAAATAATAATAAAAATTAAACCACATCCTCTGTGAAACATGGCAGTAGTGTAGCATTAGCATATATACGGCTGACGATTTAACTGGGTCACTGTGTTTACTGATGATGTGATTGGTGATATAAGTATCAAGATGTATTTTGAAGTGACAGAAGTAGCAGGATGAATTTTGAAGTGGGTAAAAGAAGATGTCAATTGGTTGTAGACTTCAGAAAGTAATTTAGTGCAAACAATTTGCATCAAAGTCAAAAAAAACAAAAAAACAATTCTAGCAATTTTTAAATATGCTACTTTGTTGTGTAAA
This sequence comes from Prochilodus magdalenae, assembly GCA_024036415.1. Classification (NCBI taxonomy): domain Eukaryota; kingdom Metazoa; phylum Chordata; class Actinopteri; order Characiformes; family Prochilodontidae; genus Prochilodus; species Prochilodus magdalenae. Next base: position 197,316 of record JAMWET010001940.1, on the reverse strand, counting down.
AAAAGATAACAGCTGCAGTCTTGAAAATAACAGAGATACAATAAATTAAAGGCTGATATAAAATATTTGTTCACCAGCCAACAGCTGGAAAGTCACCTCAAAGTCGATGACCTGCAGGTTCTCCACCAGTGAAATAAGCAGGCCACTGTTGTACAGCTCCTGGGCCAGCTGGGCCACCGTCTCTGTGTGTGGCTCTTTGTCGTTGGTGCCATACAGGATCTCCTTCATCGCAACCAGACATTTAGACACCTCCTCCGAAGCCTGCAGGACATACACAGAAATGTAACTGACAGGTGCGATAAAGACTGACGGATACCAATCATGCCTCTCCTCTCACAGGAAAAGCATGTTGACCGGCATTCATCCATCCATCCATCCATCATTCATAAAGAGGTTCACAAGTGTTTAGTAGAAAGTGTTTTATTCTTGAAGATGACAGAGAGGCACAGCTGCCTAACTGTTAAAATAAAAAAGGAACACCTTCAAACACGGAAGCTTCCTTAAAACAAACAAGAGGCCAACAAGAGCAGCTATGCATTACTGCAGTGATTTTATAAAATCTGACCGATTTTGTCGTAGACTAAATAACAAAACATAACATGATTAGTAGTGTTCAGTAAATAGTGCAAGTTGATCCTGATGAAGGTGGCGAGCTATCTAGTTAACAGTACACTATGTCTGCCGAGTAATGTAATGGCGAAAGATGAACGAGCCATGAACAGTTTTTAAAAACTTGACACAAGTACAGCGTCTCCAGTTGACATGTAGACACAATGAGAAATCATATGAGCGTTTTCCAACATCTCTATCGTCTGCTTTAAACACAAGTCAGTTAGATTTTAACATCCAGAAACATGTCAAAGAAGGTTTCTGGAAGGCCATTAAAACAGAGAGGAATCAAATATCCTTCACACCTTCTTTACCTTTAGTTTTTCTGCTTCCTACTGACTGACATCAAAAACTACAAGAACATATATAGCTTATGGATAAAATTATGTATGCATCAACACCCTGCTTTTGCTCTTTAGTAATTTTGCCTGTGATGCTGCTAGACTGCTGAATGGTTTGTTGCTAATGCAAACTAACAACAATGAAGCCTCAGAGAAGAGTTCCAGTTTCTTGAAAGCTCAGAACACATCTCAGGGATCATTGAAAAAAGCACATACTAATTATCTGTGGAGTTTGGCTTCGCTTTAACATTTCTCCACTGATCTACGGAGTTTTAAAGGTCTGATATTGAATATTGATATCTCCAGTTGACCCAAAGATTACAATAAGAGGTCATGTGCCACTGGATAGGGGACATAATGCCCCATAATCCTTTGAAGTCTGAGGTCAGTTGTGTCCCGAACAAGCATCTCGGTCAAGTCAGCTGGGCTCAAGTCATATTTAAATTTGTGCCACCTGTGGAGTTTGGCTTCACTGATTTTTAAAAGAGGGTGCAAAGCGCTTTGTGTCTTAAAGCATTCCCTGCTCCTTCATGACATCAGCAGGAATTAGTCAATGTCAACTCAACTGTCGACTTTAAAAAAGTCCAAAGCCATGCAACCTCTAATACCAATACAATGTGACATCATGACATTGCAATGCAAAACTGTGACAAGGTGCAACTTGGTATATTCTAATGCATTGTATGCAATGCAATCTAATGCATTGTGTGAACACCAAAGTTTACAGCTCACTACACTGCTCCTCCTGCCTCCCACCTCCTTAGCAACAGCATGATTAAACTAATTTTTTCTCACTCAAAACCTGTTTAAAACATCATGTGAAAAATTAATTACAAACCGTATATCATGAACCATGATAAATTTTTGGCCAAGTGGATCATATCCCCCTATTATACCCCTAATGTGGATTTGGATTTTTATATGTGTTATATAATACAAAATCACTTTATAAAGTGAAAAAACAAAAAGCAGCTAAAAAAAAAAAAAAAAAAAAAAAAGTTAAGGCACTTATTATGTATTTTGGATTTTTTTTTTTTTTAAATGTTACCATAACAGCTGTTGTGTATGTGTAATATATACTAGCATAAAAAAATAAAAAAGTCAACATATGTTAATAAGAGTTGTAAAAATGTTTTAATTTTATTCAAACTAAGGATATCATCTTTCAGTACAGTCAACAATCAAGACATCTAATGTCAAAAGAAAGCAGACAGAAGTTTGATTGTCAGGCAGGTTAGCTAAGGGGTTCAGAAATTTGTCCTTTAGCAAGGAGCTGTGGGCAAGTGCCTTAGCGAGTCACTGCAAATGAACACAAGGTCAGACAGCAGAGTAGCACTTTCACCTCCCTGCCATTTCTCTCCTTCTCCAAACACTCTCTCTTTGGCCCTGTTGACATGTAGCCCGGAGATATTCACCAAAAAATTTGAATCAGTTCTGAGTAATAAAAACACTTATGGTTGCAGACAGATGTTAAAAACGAGACACACACACACACAGACACACACACAGACACACACACAGACACACACACAGACACACACACAGACACACACACACACACACACACACACACACACACACACACACACACACCCCAAGAAGGAGTTATAGGTGTTATGTAATGTTGATATGTGTATAAGAGATTAGAGTGAAAGGATAAGTTCACTGGAGAAACTGTGCAACTCAAAGTACCCAGCCTCTAGCCTGATGAGATACAGTTGGGCATGGAGGCTTACACATTCTGCATGGCATTTGCCCACAGATGTTGCAGCTGGGCCTCTAGACCATACACACTCGTAGGGTGCCGAAGCTGGCATCCCAACCGGTCCTATAGATGCTTCATTGGCGATAAATCTGGCCACCTGGCAGGCCAAGGAAGTGTTGCAGTCTGTTTGAGACACTTCTGCAAAAACCTTTCTGTGTGTGGGCGAGCATTAGCCTGCAAAAAAAAAAAAAAGCCAGGTGGAAGCCCTGCCGTGACAAGCAACACATGTGGCTTAATGATGTCCTGCAGCCATCCCTTTTTTTTTTTTTTTAAACTGTATGATGTGTTGCTTTTATAGTATATTATGAGCTCTTGGTGGCACGGATACTATAAGTAACTGTGCTAAGGTTAAAGCTTCAGCTTCAAGGCTACACATCAGGGGTTTCTGTTATCATGAAAAATCTTTTCCATAACTTTCCATTTCTTATTTAAATGCTAATACATAAATTATTAGTATTATTAGTCTAATTAATACTTTTTTGAGGCTTTTGTAATTGTGATGAGCATAAGCTACAAGCATTATGAGTATTATTGAGTGTGCAGATTTTTGTTTTGAAGCATCTTGTTCTGAAAGCATGTCTGAGGTGTCCTGTAAGCATCACGGTCATTTGACTGCACTCACTGTTAGAATACAAAGAGCTTCTATGAAGTGTGTTTTGTTGTTCCTGTCATAGAACATTATTAAAAGACTTGTTAGCCCTGGGATAAATGTTCACTTACGAAAGTTGTCTTGAAGTAGATATATATAGTTTTTTCATGTCATTTATTTTATCAGTTTAATCACTCTCTTACTCACTACTACAAAATTATTTGTAGAAAATAGTAAATATAAATAACTTAGTTTTTTCACAGTTAAAATTATGAAATCTCATTACGGTTGCTTTAATAATAAGACACAGTATATACTGAAACACTAATCTGTTCACAAACTGGTTTAACATATGTTTTTGTTATTAAATAAATTATAGTGGTTTGCGTATAGTCATTTCTGTCATCACATTATTATAATTAGCTACAGCTATTTAATCAGAAGCATTTGGTCACTGCTATTTAAAAATAAGGCTTTCTTGCTGTTAACAGTAATAAACTGCAAGGTCAGCTACAACGAGTAAATTACAGCATCAATTCATGATAAAAGCCCAGTGCCTGCCAAAACAGGAGAAGGCTGGAGTTGTGCCTGTTGTGAAAATATTGTGGGGCCTAGACTGTGTGAAGTCTGTCAGAAAAGTGCAAGTGGAGAACTGGAGCCAAGTGGAAAAGAGGCTTCTTCTGAGGACTGGAACTCTGCCTGCCACACTAGCACCTAGCACCTTGATGGTCAGCCTGATATTACGACGTTACATTTGCACTCTAGGACGAAAAAGCTGATAAAAAATAGTGACACTTATGAAGATTAAATATAGTTAGACATTACAGCAAAGTTTGGAATGATGAAGAATGAAAGAATGCGGCCACCGAATGTAGGCAGTTTAGTAAAAGAAGCCCAGGTCAGAACAGGCAGCACAGTGGCTTCTTCATGCATTAGACTCAACAAAGACATAAATAGTAGCAGAGAGCTACTAGCACAAACACTTCAGACCATTTTTGAAGCAAACTTGTCTTGGAGGCTTAAGCAGGTGGGTAGTCATGTTACTGCAGCATTAAAGAAACAGTACATCCTGTAATGCGAAAGTGAGTGATTGACAGCTTCCCTACTAGAACAGCAGTAATACGATTAGGGTGATGGTGAATGATAGATGTTCTGAAAACTGTTGTTTACACTGATGCATAGAAAAAACACTTTCATTAAAGAGATAAAAGCCACTTTTGTAAAAGGAGAATTGGTAGAAGCTTTTAAAAAGGCAGTGTAAAAAGGAATATGCCAATTACAGGTTGTTCAGGAACACAATGTGACTTGATAATAACAATAATGTGAAGGATGAGTTTAATGCACCATTCCCTTATGCTACTCTTTCCTTATTTTCATGAATCTGATGGGTGCACACTTTTGTTTTGTATACCATTACATGTATGTAAATTAGCATGCAACCACTTATGCAATCAATTATGCCATTATATCATCTCAGCCCAAAGAAAAGCAAGTCTCTTATAATTTTAACTTTACAGGTAAGTACGAAAAAAAAAAAAAAATAATAATAATCTAAAGACATTTTATTTGAAGCAATTCCGGATCATTCCCGTTAGTCCAAACCAAGTTCTGTTTTGAAGGCTTAATTATTTATTGGAGCTTTCTAAAATAATAATATTGCCATGGCTGACATCACGATAATGACTAAGCAATATACTACATCCTCATAATTACCAAGATAATTATTTAATGTACAGTCATAACAATTACTTGATAAGATTACGTGTACATGAAGTAGAACGTTTGGGTTGTCTAGGTTGCCCCAATAGCATTCAAAAAACAATAAAACCACATCACTAATGTAAAGTATATGCTACTTTTAAATTTCAAATTAGTTTAAGCAGAGCTGGCCTTAGTAATATTAAAGCCTGTGTGGGAAATGAACATCACTGCTAGTTTGGTGCTAACATAATACTGAAATGCTCATATAAACACTAGTGCAGTCACTCACCCCGGTCCTGGAGAATGACCCTTCTGCACAGTCTAAATTCATGCATCTGGCACACCCGTTCTAGCTACTGAGCTACTTTAGAATTCTTTGGTTAGCTGGGTCAGTTGCATTAGTGTAGGTAGGGGGAGTAGGCAACATGTCAGATGCAGGTTGGAACTAAACTCTGCAGGAAAACAGATCTCCAGGAAAAGCGGTAGTGACCGGCGCACTAAGGGAAACTAGCCCCTGAAAGGCTCAGCACCATATATTAAGCCTACTTCAAATCATCTTAATAATCACTAGGCCACTCAATTACTCATGCCATCGACAGTGACGGCTGTAACACAATTTACTCAGACGGCTAAATGACAAACATAACTCCTTAAAGGGTTAAAGAACCAGCGTGTTCAACAATGCTAGAGTAGCAAATAACGAATGAGAGCTCCCTTTTAGTAGCATCATGCTAATAAGATCAGAACCTAACATTCTTTCATTGTCAACCACAACTGCTCCGACCAAACTGCTAATCTCACCTTCTCTGTCTTCTTGTCCTGCTTCACCAGAATGGACAGGTTGTCTTTCAGCGCCTTCACAATGTCCGTTGGACTCTTGTGGGGTTTACCAAACAGCGGCATCGTTGTGGCCTAGAGTCTGTCTTACTCCGTGTGTCTGTCTGTGTGTGTCTCTCTCTCTCTCTTTCTCTCTTCAGAACCTGGATGGGTGGGAAAAAGAGGGAGAGAAGGGTTAGACATGGGTCACTGTGCTTGCTTGCCCTCTTCCTTAAGAGAGCGGGTAATTCCCCTAAGAGAATTCATGTTATTAAGCTACCCCCCCAACCTCGCCTCCTGCACCATGGACAGCTCAGCCAAAGGCGTTCACACGGTTGTCATGACGACAGAAGAAAAATAGGAGTCCGAGTTCATTTCAGGTTGAAAGAAGAGTTTACCAACAAACAATGGAAAACACGCATACATACATACATACACACATACACACATACATACATACACACACACATATACACACACACATACACACATACACACACACAGACATACACACAGACATACATACATACATATATACATATATACATACATACACACATACACACATACACACACACATACACACATAGATACACACATACACACATACATACACACATACATAGATACACATACATACATACACACACACACACACACACACACACATACATAGATACACACACATACATACCTACATACATACATACACACACACACACACACACACACACACACATACATACATACATACACACACACACACATACATACACACATAGCTCATAAGCACAGTTTTCCAGTTTATAAGACGCATCTTTGTACATACACAAAAAAAAAAAATGTGCAAGAAAGTAGCAGAGATTGTTGGTGTCTCTGGGGAGTTACGTCACTCGATAGCTACACAGATAGCTTTCAAAACCGACTAGGGCTCCTGGGTCTCGTCCACGCCCACATGTGACATCGCAAGCACTCTCAAACACACCTACAAAAGACTAACCTGGGGCGCTGTAAGCAGCTTGGTGCCTGGTAAGGCTAAGAAACAGAGCCTAAGTGACAGTTGCACACTTTCTTACCGCATACTTAACGCTACTTTTCCTGCAGAGCATTTTGGAATTTTTGAAATGCTACACATTAGCCAGTCTAATCACCTGCTTTAGCATCATAATCAATAACTTACTCCATTCCTTCAATGGACAGTGACTGGCCTGATGAGCACAACTAAAAGAAAAGAAAAGCACAGCTACTTTAAGAGTGCTCAGTTATTAAATAATTAATCTGAGCATATGAGTCACCCATAGAAACACCTATGATTTGTAACGTCAGTGATATTCTTGTGATTACCTAATGCGCTCTTATGACGAGGAGAGCTATTTGTGACTTAATGATTAGATGTCAAGCAGGATCATGCTACTAAACTTAGAAATGTGTTATTCGTGGACTTTCTCAATAGAATACAGAAGCAAGGACCAAGAACTGTGGTTTTGAGACATATGATGGATTATTGCAGTCACGCTGAGGTGAATTATAATTCTATACAGAGTATCATTGCTGCACGGTATGAACAGAAGACTGTTGTTGTCATTACACTGCTGTATGCTGTAACGCATCTTGTGAATATTAAAACTCTTGAATGAATAACAAATGTGACACGGTTAAGGATGGCATAACTTCAACACAAATAATTTAGTATCCACGATACATGGTTCGTCAAGTTGCTTAGAGCTGAGTGGGGTTCATTGAGAACATGAATGAGAGAACAAACAAACAAACCACAGAGTATTGTATAGGATAGGCAATACAGTAAAACCAGGAACTCAAACACCTGAATGCTCAACCTGTGGTGTGAGAAGTAGACTTTTTAAATCATTTTTAAAAAATAATTATCAATAAATATAAATAAGAGCAATGCCTTCATGAGCTGACATCCAATTAGCTTCTTATTACTGTCTATGTATTTACTGTGCTGGATATCGTTGTCTACAGGTTGTCTATAATTGGTATAAATATGTCTTTTGTAAACGATGCACACAGTTGTTTAAAGTTCCAGAAGTGCTGATGGTCTCCAAGACATATTCAGAAATGCATAGCATGATAATTTATTACTGTAACAATGATATGACCACTGTCAGTAGTGAAGACCCACACTACAGCCATCTAAGGGCTCCACTTTAAGGCTAAAGGGAAACCACTCAGATATTTCTATTCTTGTTCAAAGCTTGCTAAAGATAACCTCTTCTCTGAAAGCATAAGCCGATGTACCGTTGGAAATACAGATGAAATACATAAAACATCATGCAAAAAACCCTCACCCAGCCTGTTCCTGAAAGCGGACATGGCCGAACTTGTGACTGGTAATCCTGTGAGGTGAGAGCCCCAGAGAGTAAGTGTGTGTGATCATTGCCCCATTCTGCCCTCCCATGTCTTTCAGAGAGTTCCCTATGCCTGCCAAGAGCCAGGCACTTTGATCATGCAACCCCAGCCAGACCGTTCTTAATACCCTGTAGACCTACTCTGCAGTCAAGAGGAGAGCAGATTCACTCCCTTGTTATGGTTACGTTGTCAAAATATAGTTCGCACACTTGAAGGCGAGAGGCAGGCCAACCTCAGCTGACTCATGTGGACACATTTAGGTAGGCCTATAAGGTAACGACTTTAGTTACTGGTACTGCAACTAAATATTCACAGTGATTTGTATAACGTATAAGTGCGATCATATAATACAATACAAGTGCACAGAGTGAGAGACTGTTCAATTTCCAATGGTTTTAATCCAGTTTTTTGTTCATAGGACTAAAAAAAAAAAAAAAAACCTAAAATGCCATCTGGCTCGGAATGACCTTCCTTTACCAAACTGACTAATCCAATGATGGCATTTCTGGTGTAAGCCACATTAGATATCTCTACAGCTCTCATGTTATTAATTACAACACTGCCATAATTCCTAAACAGGAATCAAGTCAAGAAAGACTGTAAATAGTCATTAAGGCCTGAAGTGGGTTGCTCTAGTTATGGCAAGTTCTTACCCAAGTTTGTGTGTAAAGTCTTTACCAAGTTTTAGACAGTTTTACATTATTGCTTGACTGAATATGGCTGCAACAACAATCTGTGAACCACACTTTAGCTAGTACCAACCAATGCACACAGCCAAGGCTAAACAGTGTCACTTATCATGGCATTCCCAAGTTCAGAACAAATCAATAAGCATCGAAAAAGCAGGTGGCCGCCTGCGCTGGATTTTGAGTATCAAGCGTAGAAAAGAGCGATGTATGAAGATCTATGAGGTTCCTTTAGACAAAGGTTTCTGGCCAACAGAGACAAATGAAGCATTGTCAGCTTCAGCAACCACAGTGTCTCTCTGAAAAGGATCTACAGATATGATCTTCATCAGTAGCATCACATAGCTGAAATTAAACGGCAGCATGTGGTGTTCTCTGTTTGTGGTTCCCATTGATTTCCTCAAGCAATACCAAAACCTGCTTAGTAAATATTCAGTAATTATTTAAGATTTATTAAGGTCACCTAATTTGTGTGCTGTAAAATGTTTCAATGCAGTAACATGTAAAACCTGAACTCTGTAAACATATACATTACAGTCAGCCTACGTTTGAACTTGGTGCAATAGGCGTCTGGAGAGGAACCATGACTAGAACGTATATTCTCACAAGGCCAATGAGTAGTCTGAACACAGTACTGCACACAGCTCTGTTCAGTCAGTCACACATTCATCTGCCAACAGTTTCCTTACATATATACAGATGGGTTTATTACTGTTCTGACACAGTAAGAACTGCATCCCAGATGAACAGCACTTTTCCCCCTCGTTCCTCATGTGTGGCTGTTGTTGTGTGTGTACTAACAGACTGATTCAGACTGTTTGCCAAAAAGCTCCACCTTTGACAAACAGCAAAGGCTGAGAGACTAAAAAAATCGCCTTCAGCAAACCAGTGACTAAAAACTGGGAAGGAAAAAGTGAAAATAAACAAATTAAGGCATTCAGGAGGGGGACTTGCTTGACTGCATTGGAGACATTCACAGACACTTCATACCACATTCAAGCCACACACAGATATGCAGGTACCTGAGCCTGATCATAGGAGATTAGAGAATGACTCAAAAATGGCATTAGACATTAGTCAGCAAACTACATAAAAAACACCTTTATTAAAATGCCATACTGAGGCCTATTCACGACTACTGTGCCCCAAAAAGTACAGTGGCATACAAAACTATATACATACAGTACTATATATACACACTACACTAATGAATGTAGTCTCTAAAGGAGGTGAAATCTGACTAATTTAATATGTGCATACATTCAAAACACATTTATTCACATACTGAGGGCTTCTATTCACCAATCTGCCTCTAATCCCACATACTATACGACCTATTCTGACATACTAAGTATAGATTTATATATATACACACATGTAAACTTTATATGTATGATTAATCTGCCACACTATATACAACCCATTCACAACTATACTGTCATTTCAATGTGCCAGAAACCAGGGCTGAGTACAAAACCACATAGCACACTATTATAGACAATACAAACTGCAGTCATTAATACGCTATTAATGGTGGTCTGCTACTCTCTATATATTATTTAGTGCTCACCAACTGGGGTATGCCAGAAACTAGGGTTGTGTCCAAATCCACATACTTAATTACAGTACACTACAGACTAATGCTCCTGTATTATTCTGATACACACACACACATACATATATTATTTTGTATTTTGGTGATGATGTATATATATATATATATATATATATATGCGCATCGTCACCAAAAGGTGCCAGAAACTAGGGCTATGGTTATATATCTAGGGTGTAAAACCACATACAATACTATTATAAACAAGAATTGCTGCAGTAATAAATGTGCTACTAATGGTGGTGAGCTACTCTATGCCGGCTATTTAGCATACACAGAAGAGTCATATCCATATGATTAAGCTGCCACACTGAGGCCTATTCAGAACTGTACTGAATCACTGAAATGCGGCAGAAAGTGTTTGCATACAAAACCATATACCACACTACACACATGCAGTCAATGCTGCTTCTTAAGGTGGTGTAATCTGACTTGCTACTTAATATGTGGATACATACATCATTCATACATACCTCCAATTATCCATGTAATTTAGCTGCTATATTGACTCACCAGGTGCCAGAGACTAGGACCAAACCCACATACTAAACTTTGCTAAGGCCTATAGACAACTATAATTTCACTAAAAGATGACACATATTTCTTAGTATGTATGTATGTATGTATGTATGTATGTATGTATGTATGTATACGCATGCAGCCAAAAAAATCTTTATCCATATAACGATCCTGCCACACTGACACGCTACATTCAAAAACACCTACCACTCTCTTCTACACATGGAGCAGCAATGAATGCGCTAGTAATAGTGGTGTACGACTGTAATACATAACCACCTTCACTGAAGTTATTTAGGGCTAGGTTCGAAACCACATATCTTACTATTCTGAACTATACATACTGCAGTAGTGAATGTGCTAGTAGGCCATATGCATACACACAGGAACGACCTTTATCCAGGTGATTAAGCTGCCACACTGATCCCTATTCACAACTACACTGTCACTAAAAGTGCCAGAAACAAGGGCCAAGCTCAAAACCCCATACCATACTATTACATACTATACATACCGCAGTAGTAATGTGCTACTAATAATGGCATGCTGTTCTATACATAATAATCAGTATTGGAGCATGCATACAGACAAGAACCAACTACACCTATATGAATAAGCTGCCACATTGACGCCTATCCATAGCAAAACTACATACCATACTATACATACTGCAGTAGTGAATGTGCTAGTAGGCCGTATATGCATTTACACAACCACCACCTTTATCTGTGTGAACAGAGGACTATTCACAAGTACATGCTGTCACTAAAAGGTGCCAGAAGCATGGGACTACTTCCAAAACACTATATGTGCTATAGTACTGAATGTGATGGCACATTAACCAGCTCAATCCATACTGAGGCCTATCCACAACTATATTTGGACAGCGTTTAGTGACGGGGCTACGTCCAAAATCAAATAGGACAGTACGTGTAGTAAGTATATCTTAATGAACGAGATGCATCATTTCACCATACCAGCGCTAATACGCTAATTTGGCCTTAGCCTAGAACTTGTCTGACAGCATCAGGGTTGACCAGGGGGTCAGTCAGCTTATGAGGCTAAGAATGTGGTGTAGCATTTAGCTAACAATCGAGAAGAGGAAAAACAAGCTGGATTTAGCAACCGGCCGTCGCCAGACTAGTGCCAAACAAAATTCCTGAAGCTGTAACGTTAACGTTAGCTTGCTAGCTACATGACGGCTATCACGAGCTACACGGCTAAGAGGGTGAGGAGCAGTGGGGATGTTGTTAGCTAGCTATGCTAGCAAAGGCCGTGAGTTCAGTGGATTCAGTACGAACGGCTAAAATTCAAATTCAGCGCACGGCTCGAGTCAGAGCCAGACATGAACAATAATATGAACACAAGACACTGACAGGACAGCCAGCCCCACACACAGAGGGGGAGAGAGAGACCCACACACAGTCACGCCGTCTATATATGCAGTGTGTTATGCAGTCGCTATTTAACTTACACTCCGCTTTCCCGACACACCGAGACTGACATGCGCAAACTGGCCACACGTTCATGCAGCCACCGCTGTTTTGTTGTGCTGGAAGAATAGCCGAACAGGCCGAGGTTTAAAAAACAGTAGAGAGACACAAAAACGAGCCCACTGCGCGGGTTTGTGCTGGAAGACGAGCCGAAAAGGCCAAGGCTTAGGAAAGAAACAGAGGAAGACAAAAAGAGCCCACTGCGCTGTTAGCGCACATTTGTCAAGTTTGTAACAACGTCAAGGGCGACGTTCATTTTCAGCGCACAGGCTCTCGCCTCGGGAAGAAGAAGTGGCTCCTACTCACAGTGCAGCGGTTATTCCTGATATCCTTCTTATTGTGCAGAGGCTTTCTCTTCCCCTCCCAGTCCGATACCGTCCTCCTCGCTGCTGTCTCGCTTCAGTGTTACCGAGCAGACCCTTTTTTTCTGGTCACGCCAGCAGCCAGTCAGTCAGAGTCTCTCTCTCTCTCTCTCTCTCTCTCACTCTCTGTGCGCGCGCGCGCGTGTGTGTGTGTGTATGTTGGGTAAAACGTCAGCGGAATGTGTGTATGAGCGAATTAAAGCGTGCTGGGTCTGTTTCTTTAAGAACACAGTGTTGATTTGTTTTATTTTATTTTGATATTTTTACTTATAAATCACAAAGGTAGTTTATGAATAGTGTGTATAATAAGGGGGGAAGAACAAAAAAAATCAGAATTAAAAAAATAATAATAAAATAAAAATGAAATATAAAAAGCTTGTACTTCAATCTAAAGCTGTAGTGCTCAGTGGCCCATTTCCACATAAACAATACACAAACTCTGGTTTGTTTTTTGCATGTACGTCCTCCGTAAACACTGAAAAAGAATTAACGATGTGCCAAAGTTTCGGTCATAAAACAATAAACTATCCCTGTCGTGCTCCACCTTTGTGCAGGATGTGCTGAATTCCTCCCTATAAAGCAAGCTGAATACGCCCACCTCAGAAAATCAAACCTGCGTCAGTGCGGAATCTGGATCTGATCTGGAATCGGTTTTGCCAACTTGTTCACTCGCTCCTGCTGGTATGTTTGTCGTCTCCGCGCTGATCTCAGATCAGGTATACGCAGTCACACGCAGCCTTCGGTAGTAGAAACGCTAGTAACGCCGCATTGTATTGGTGCGTTCCTTCCGCGAGGGCGGAGCTAAAGGAATACCCGGATGTGACCGTGCTCAGACTCCGTAATGGAAGACTCACTCCCTCAGTGAATGAGTCATAGCTTTGACTCTGTCTCCTGAACATGTCACGTCAAAGGCTGATTTCTTATCGATCTGGACGGGGCCGAGTGCCACGAAGATGGCTCGTCACAGTGTGAATGGAGGTGCAGCCATTGTCCAATGTTGGACAACCATGAGTCATACGAGCAGTAATGAAGCAGAGCAGCTACAGCAAATGAATAAATGTCTCAGAACTGATACCCACCTCACACTGTCTGCTAGAGGTGGACAATACTCCGTATCAGAAGGACTTTATTATTATTATTATTATTTAGATATGTTACATATCATATTTCCTTATTTTATGGACTGTTCATTTTATTTGTCTTTTGTGATCTTCTCACACCATGATTCACCTGTACACCTTCCACACATGTAAGCTCATGATGAAATGGTCTTCTACCCAATGTGTAATCGGATAAAAACATAAGATCACCCTGCTGGAAAGGAAAACAGACAGACATGCCTTGATCTTTTGATGGTTAGGTCATTGGTCATGCCGGCTGACCAGCATACCAGTATCCAAAACACAACATCAGGACAAAACCTTTTCTCAGAATTGAGCTGTTTTCTATTTTTTGGCATCATGTAAATGTTATACATTGTTTCTGAAGTAAATTTCATGACACATTGCCCTGACATGAAAATGCCAACGAGTCTTTGCATAAAGGAAGTGACTGTGTATTCAGTAAAGAGTCTTTCCAGAGCAGAAGTGGACTTTTTTAAACTAAGGAATCCATAAAGAGCGGAAGTGGCTATTTTTTAAGGAGATCTCGGTGGCTGTGTATCATATAAAGAATCTTCACAGAGGGGAAGTGACCATTTTGCCAGTAAAGAATCGTTGCAGAGCAGAAGTAGACATTTTGGAGTAAGGAACTTGGCAGGGTGGAAGTGGATGTTTTTAAATAACGAATCTCCACAGAGGGAAGGTGAAGATTTTTGAGTAAGGAGTCCTCGCAGAATGAATGTGGTTGTTTTTCATTTAAGGAATCTTCGCAGAGCGGAATCTGCTGTTTTTCATGTAAGGAATTTTGCTGAGTGGAAGTGGACGTTTTACGAGTAAGGAAACATCACAGAGTGAAAATGGATGTTTAAGACGTCTTTGGAGAACGGAAGTGGACGTTTTCTAACCATTTTGGTTTTTTTGGGCCAAAAACTGTGAACATAACACAAACCCAGCCCTTAAACATGATTGGATGGTTGGAAAATGCCCACAACTTTATGAACAGTTGAAATACGCCCCCTTGCTCTGTTCTGCAGAGACATATTCTTGCATGTTTTGGGCGTTTTGCTGAGCAAGGAGCCTGCAGAAAATAAATAGCCATCTTTCAACTGCTTGGCAGTTGCTTAACCTCAACTGTAACCGGATGGTTAAAAAATCCCACACTACTATGACTGGACAGCTGAAATACACCCACTTACTCTGTTCGGGAAGGAGATTTCTAATAAGGTTATTGCAAGCGTCAGTTATCCTACAGGCTACTTATGAAGAGGTTTACTGTCATTTCTCCTCTGAAAGTATGAATGACACTTGTTGGATAAAGCCTTTTAAATTTTTTTATGTAGGCTTATGTCAGCTGTGATAAAGGCTTACATAAATGTTATATAGCCACATGAATGCTGACCACATATAATCACTTATGAAATGCATGTGATTTACCTGGAACACTTTAACTGCATGTTAAAGAGACAGATTTAAACCAAATACAGAACTTACAGAAACGGCACAGGAACAAGCAGCAGACCGGATGTAGGCCCAGTGAATCATGTTTCACTGTCTACTGTAACACCATGTGACACTACAGTTTTATCGCTGCATGTTTATCAGCTCCAGTGTGTCTGCAAGCAGTAGCAAGAACGAAAGGCTATAATATGGATCCAGAATCCTGACGTCCTGTTTTTGCCATATTATCCACATTTACCATGTACAGGGACAAAAAGGCCAATTTACAGTTCGTAGCTTAGAATCTCTCCGCCCTTCACTTCTTCTCTGTGATTACAAATCCCACATAAAGAAAGGTTGTGTAAAACCACTGATTGTCTTGGTTTATGTGCATCATCTTTGAGGAGAACGTTGTAGAAACAGTACGAAAATAAGACAGCACGCATTGGAGGGTGGTAATGAAAGCAGTCTGTTACACCCAGTTAAAATGATGTGCTGAAAGGTCACTGAGTGCTTGTGAACAGAACATACACTTCCAGTTAACGTCTTCTGCAAACCTCACAATGCAGTTAGTGTTGGGTGAGCTGTGGGGAAATGAATGAAATGAATTGCAGAACGTTTCTGTGAACTTTATTCAAGCTTAATTTCTCTTAATTCATACAACTCATACAACCTCTTAAATACATATATACACATATACATAGATAGCAGTCACATATACCTTCATATCAACAATGGCGTATGAAAATAGAGAAAGACGAGGGCAAAGTGCCGTGCAGAATGCATCGAGATTGAAACATACAGTAGATTCTTTCGGTTCAAAACATGGAACAGCTGCAGAATTTCACCATACAGACATCAGAGACTACGGAGATGATGTTTTGGGGCCACAATGGCCCCCAGAAAACCATAGCAAATGTTGTACAGACAGAAAAATATGTTTTATGTTCAAGCGAAATTTGTGCAAGAGCTTTGATTCTGTGTGTAGAGGTTATTGTGTGAATACATGATACACAAATTACTGGCCTTTGAATCCACATCTTGATTCAGTCATATGTGAAAGTACAATATGATGATAGACAGTAAAACATTTTTAAAAAATTAAAATAAAAATGTAATTAGTGCAGAACAAACAGAACATTCAAACAAGCTCCAGATACAATGACAAAACACAATTTAAACGTGATTTAATGTACAATACATACATTTATTTTGATGGAAAAACATGAGGTAAAAGTTATAATATCTGTACAAATCTTTATCATACAGGAAATCATCTAAAATATACAGCTGTTCAGGAGTAATACATACAGTGAAAGGGACGGGACATTTTCACAGTTGTTTCAATAGCAAGAAACCAGGCATGATTCCAAAAACCTTTATCCACATTACATAACGCTCCATTCAGGTGTTCCTCTACAACCGCGACCAGCAGGAAAAGTGGGCCATTCCTGAAAATAGGACATTCCAAAGAAGTTTTTATACTCTCTTGTTTAATACCAGTAAAACCATGTGGAAGTGCAATGCTTACAGCTTTTCGCTTTCGTAATCAAAGCCCATTGAAACGCAGTGGACATGGAAGCCTGCACGAGCTGGTTTTTCTTATGCACCCTGCTTTCATTTCAAGCTACGAAATACTGAATATACTGCGGGCCAGTTGTGTATTCTCTTAAAATGAAGCGTATCAGGTCATTATGAAAGATGATAATGCCGTCATTTACTCAGGAACATCTCGATCCAGGGGGATAAAGAGAGTAAGTCCGGCTTCTTCTGTCTCTCGTTTGCAACATCGATACGAATAGGCAAGAGGTGAGAATGAAGCCGTGTATTAAATAGATATCGAGACTATAAATACAGTACATGGAGGAGCTGTCTCAGCAGAAAGTGCAACGTGTAGGAGCTGCCACTAGGCTGGGCTGTAGGGGCAGGCCGGAGCCGGAGGGGCCTCATGGTTTGATGTCCGAGAAGCTGGTGTAGGTTTCACTGCAGCTGGACGAAGTGCTGAGGTTGCCTGACCCACTGCCTTCTAACAAACGCCACACACAAACGTTAGTTTCGATACACTATATAACATTGCCCATGAGTTAGTAAGAGACGTAAAGAGGTAAAATGAAAACTTTCAAGCACACAAAACGGTCAGGCACACGCTATGCTGATCATCTAGAGAGCTGAAGAAGTTAGGATTACTGGTTTAGTGTAATTAACGCTACCTGGTAGCCTAAAGCTGCCTGGTAGACGGACACGGCAATAGTAACTACAAGAGCCGGGACATTGAAACAAATTTTTTTACGAACAATTAGTTCTGTTGTGTTAGCTAACAGATGTCCATATTAGCTAGCTAGCATCCCACTGAGCAAATAGGTAAGGTGAGGATTTACAGAACCAACATTTTCCGCTGGTATTAGCCCAATATTAATACTGGGTAGTAGACTGGTGTATTTGATGTTAAGCTTTTGCACTTTTGCACTATTGTTTATGTCCTGTACTGTAATTTAGTGCTGCCGCCAACGTCTTGGCTCTGGAGCTGCTACTGCTACACTCACACTGGCAGCCACAACACTGAACACAAGCAATAGAAGTTTTCTATATCAAAATTATGTCAAACATGTATTTTAACAGAGTGCAAATGTAAGACTGCACAGCTTACCCATAAGCAAAGCAAAAGGTGGAATACTGAACGTAGTAAAACGGTTCTACGATCAATGTTAAGCTTTACCTAAACTGGGTATTGAAAATTCCAGATTCTTTGTTTACCTGAGCTGGTGAGGGATTGTGAGGACTTTGACTCTCCAATTAGAGTGAGTAGATTAGTAGCAGGCACCCAGCCCTCCGTACTGTTCTTCAAGTTACGCACAAACCTGAAACAACCACAGACATGCTGCCATCAACAACAAGATTATACAAATAATACATCTGTGTGAGAAGCATCAAATAATCTAACGCGATGACTTATCAGTGACTTCATTATAAGATCACCCAGACAAAGAATTAGTCACCCGTCACTGAAACGCACAATCCCTCTACAAGCACGAATGATGGCTGTGAGTTAATTTGGCATGTACTGGACAAGTTTCCGGTTGTAGCCTGCATTAAAAAAACGCAGTTGGGCCAGATTTGGTGGATGGACAATTCTAAGGGTATTTACCTATAGGCAGAGATGCCAATCATTAACATCTGCTTTACGACCCACTTTCCATATATGGAGCCAGACTGCACTGCACTCTATCACCTCTTCTCAATCTATGAAGCCTGCTGCACACCCCCAGGTGTTTATAGCCCTATCAGCCTTGTGCAGCCCCATGAACAGGAGCCTAAAGTTACTACTACCTTAAACACGCAAGGTGACTCGTTTTATGTCTGGCAAGCTTACCCTATTCAGTCTACAGGGGTCCTCTTTTCTTAGCCACTACTGAGTTAAGATGTTTATTAATCTGGTGAGCTAGATGTATAGAGTCTAGACT
Organism: Prochilodus magdalenae; assembly: GCA_024036415.1. Taxonomy (NCBI): domain Eukaryota; kingdom Metazoa; phylum Chordata; class Actinopteri; order Characiformes; family Prochilodontidae; genus Prochilodus; species Prochilodus magdalenae. Next base: position 178,452 of record JAMWET010001940.1, on the reverse strand, counting down.
GGGATTGTGAACCTCTGCCTTTTTAATTTGCTTGAAGAAAAAAGTAAAATATGTAACAATGTAACTATACAAATAACTCTGCAACGTGAATTAATGTACACTAATGTAGTTTACCACTGTCCGTCACTGCCCTCTCGGACGAGCTGCACCATGTCTCCGCTCTTCACTGAGAGGTCCTGAGCTCCTCCTTTATCGTAATCAGCTACCACCACATACCTTCCTGGAGACTGCAGACACACACACAGAGACACACACACACACAGAGAGACACACACACACACACACACACACACACACACACACACAGACACGCACACAGACACGCACACAGACACGCACACAGACACGCACACAGACACGCACACAGACACGCACAGACACACGTCAGTATAATGTCTAAAAGCAGAATGAATACTGTGACGTTTCTGGTTACTGATATCACAATTGGAAATTGTCCTACACCAAGCCTTTAAACAACAGGGGGTTGGACCCTACAATATTACACATAGCACCTCTGATATAACTGACAACTTCTGGACTCTCCTCTCAGACAACCTATGAACTCATGCAATGATGCAAACAATGACTGGTCTGCATCCTACGTGTAGTGCTGCTGGTCTCCTGACAGGCTTTATGGTGCTGATCTAACACAGTCAACACTGTAAAGGCAAAAACATCATGTAGTCTGACCATGGCATTAGCCAGTGTGACATGTCCACGTTTCTGGGTGACAAACCGCCCTGCTAGAAGTTGGAGAGTTCAATGTTGAGAGTTCCATCGACTCACACAGTAGCTTGGTGCTCTACAGGAGGCGTCGGGTGTGTGTGGTTTAGCTTGAGAATCAGCTTGAAGCTTTGAGCACTACAAGAAGTGCAAATGAAAACGGTCCTACATATGCTGAATATAACGGCTCTATTCCATAATTAAACCAATATTCGGATTTACTGTTTTCTCTCAAACCTGCTGGTCAGCCAGCACTAGTTCTGGCATAAGTAAAAGAAACAGCATGGTAGTTAACCCTCGATGACCCACCAGTTTCTTGCTCTCGTCCTCAGGGTCAGAGTTCAAAGGGTCCTCAGCGCTGGAGTAGCCATCGTTCTCCTCCGAGGCGTCCATGGAAAGAGAGGCCTTATTGAACCCTGTAGAAAGAAAGGAGTGAGGGATGATAAACATATCAGATGGGTGAATGAGGCCCTCTGTTTCAATTATTGTGAGATCACCGGAGAAAGTGTGCTTTTTCGGTAAGATGGAGGGATGAGGGTGAAAGTGCGAAGAAGAGAAAGGATCAAAGAGAGCTGTTCTCTCTCCATTAGTACACTACTTCATCATGACCCAGCTGAAGAGGGAAACAGGAACAAACCGCACACACTTGAATCCAACAACACTCTGAATTCAATGAATCTCTTTGTACTTGCAGAAAATAAATGTCCCCAGGTTTTATTTCGGGCTGGACCTTTGTTAATGACTAAAGCCCGGTTCTTTCATAACGTGTGCTGTGCGATGTATAAACATGCATACTTACAGCTAACCCCATAACTTTAACATTTAGGTGTTCTAGCTACTGCCATTGATAATACAAGAGTTAGAATTTCCTTATTTCAGTTAACAATTTAAGCAGAGAAATTCTGCCATTAAATCCAAACTGGGAACCACATTTTATTGTTAGTTGGACATGCAGAGTTATCCATCACATGTAATCCATGTAACTCACTCTGGATTTCTCTAATAGCATACCAAAATGCTAGTAATGTTACTCTAACAGACTTCTTTAGGTTAATAGTAGCATTGCAATGTGGAAAGCAACCTCATTAAACAACACACAGTACTGTGCAAAATCAGAAACGGTATAAATGAGGAATACGTTCACTGGCTGAAATATGGATGTGGATGCTCGTAATGCTCAACATGTCTTCTGTTTAAAGAGTAGGTCCCAACCTTCAGGAAAAACAGCCAATCAGCTTACTGGTTACGTTGCGAATGGAAAACGTTGACGATGTTGTAGTATTAGCGATATTGTTTTTGTCTGTTATGGACACAAACTGTAGCTGTGACTTCTATTATGTGCTTGAAATGGTAACTTGACCTCCAGTTTCAGGTATTTTGTTTTGTCCCGCCCGGCCAAGTGAACAGACATTCCTATACGGGCTTTCCTGTATGGGCTACAGTCAGGATTCCACATCTTATATTTAATTTCCACTCAAAATGGACATTAAGTACAAGTTCTTCTTTTTGTTGCATTAGAAAAGATATATTTAGCAGAAAATTAAACGCCTCCACAGCTACACAACATGGGATTTTCCAGTATTTAGTGTGTGTGCACTTTGCCTTAATTACAGCTTACTTTCTTTCTGGGAGAATTGCTTCTTATCGCCCATATAATTCCAAGTTAGTCCATACAACCAAATCTCAGGTCTTCAAATCTTCAGCTTTAGGGTTTTAGTACAAACTCCCTTCTTTTCTGGTCATTTAATTTCTTAACGGCTACACATCCTTACAGACCCACAGTGCCGAATTGTCAAATTCAAACACCTGTGGGTGTTCTGAGATCTGAAGTAAGAGTGAAGCTTCATTTTCTCCTCTCTCCCAAAGACGAAAATGGTATGGTCTATCTGGTGGGAACAACTTTGGTGGTCTAGTTTTTAATAAACTCTGAATCTTCTGTTTTCCCCATTCTTTTTTCCTTTGCCCTTGTAAATCACTACTTGGTGAATTATTTTTATATCTAATCTCCAAATTAAATAACCATTTCCAATATTAATATCTTGTACTTTTGCACAGTACTGTACAATAAGCACATGAACCTTCATACAACGTTAACCACATCGCACGTTTGGGGAATCTATCCCTTCGAAGACAAGAACATGTGCTCCACATGTTCATACCACCCACACGTAGCAGAGAGCTATCTGCTTCAGGCTGTGAAGCCTAAACAAGTCACGCCCTGCTAAAGGCTGTTCACTGCTACATGGGGGTGGTGCTCATTCAACCAATGAACATGAGGGGCCTCAAGTTATTAGTTTCAGCCACATACAAGAGTCGGCCTTCTTTTTTTTGGCCTCAGAGATGAGCTCCTCTTAGCACGCCTTACTACTTTACTAAGCTTTTACTTAGGTACACAATTACAGCAGGTAAGTGGACGTTTGCCATGTGGCCTATTCAACAGCTGCTGTGGCAGCAGATTGGTGACACCAGAAAGCAAGATCAGAACCAGAAACCACCCAACTGCAAACCCAGAACAAGCAAACGCATGCAGATATTGTCAGAGCATGTCTTAACGTAGTGCTACCACAGTGCTCCCTAATTCAGGTTCTTCCTTGTGCAGTCAGGCATGCATGATTTCAAGACTCTCTGTTTTAGACACAGACACAGTTGGGCCGATTTCCCGGATAGAGGTCAGGTTTGGACCTGGTTAAGAGAAGAAAATAAAACTTAATGTGGAATATCCACAAAGAGCACCATGCAGTCCATAAAGAGACGTTTAACCCAAGAATGCTTACACTGCTAGTAATGAATGAACGTCAGAGGGAAGCAGTGAGGCAGCAGTAGTCAAAAACAAAAGCTTCTGGTTGAGAATCACCAATACTGAAATCAATGAAATGTGTTCAGTGACATCACAAACCAGCCCCCTGTCATTTCAGCCACCATTAGCCAAATCAGCATTCTTGGGTACAGTGCTCCTGTAATCTGGTAAACCGCTCCTTTGTGTCTTAGTGATTGTGTTGTTTGTGAGAACTGAAGGAAGAGGTAGTAGTGAAAAGGTCAAAGTCCACCCAACACCAGGCAACTGCCTTTACCTCTCCGCTTAGCCTGTAAGAGACTAGAAGTGCTCAGCCATTTGACTCTGCTGAGGGTGATGTGGGGACCTGCGTCTGAGGGGAAAGGCAACCAATCAGAGCTTCCCACAAACAAATCCTGAATACCATTGGCATCACTTCTTTCGCTGCCTCCTGTTAGCCACTCAGGCTACTAAATAACCCTCCCTGACTAACACTGATCCTAACACTGATACGGGTCTCAGTGTTAGACCACTGAGACCACGCTCAATTCTCTCTTTGTCCGCAAGCAGGTTTCCTAACACTTTGAAGAGTCTGTCCTACATGCCCTTACATCTTAAGTGTAAGCCCACCTGAGATGTACTGTACTGTGTAAAACCAGCATAGGACATTAGAATAAATGGAAACTGAAGAAATGAAAAAGAATGGGCCAGCTGGTCAGAAAACAAAGTTTGGTTCTAGATTTGCCTCTCAGCTGTTACCATCACTCCTGATGTAACATGAAGGAGCACTTACTGGCCAAAGCAGTTGTAGGATAGCCACTACAATACTGGGCTTCCTCTGTTTGGAAATAGCCAAACAAACACTGATATACACTCATCATCAAAGGAATAGCTGCACAAATAGCTGCACCCAGAAAGAACCAACAGACAGGAATGAAACTCAGCGAGCCGTGATGCTCTCTATGAGCATCTAGGATTGGCGGACGGCTCCACGATGCAGGACTACATGTACACAGACTGTTGCTGTTGCCAAAGACTGCAGTGGTGTCATTCCAGACTGTCATGGAGGGAATGTCAGCGGGTCATCGTCACTGCAGACAGGAAAATCTGCAGGAACTGTGTGAAAATATTCAGGATGCATGGAATGGATTATCACAGGACACCATTAGGAACCTCTACAACTCCATGCCGAGACGACTGGCGTCCTGCGTTAGCAAACACGGCGGCCTGATGCCATACTGAGACACTACTTCTGTATGTGTAGCTTAATAAGTATTACCCATATCAGTCTAAATGTATCATCACTTATTGTTCCTGGTGACCTTTATCTTCCTTCCCAATAGCACTGCAGTCCCACACTTCCTTCTGGGTGCAGCTATTTTTGATGACGAGTGCACAGAAATGAACTAGTAATTCTATTCATTGTAATATTAGTAACATTTATGTAATATTTGTGTACTATCTGTGCTTCCCAATTTAACAGCTTCTTAAATCGGCTCATATGCCTAAGGCATTATATAGTACTGTATGCCTTTTTACATGACCATCTTCAACCTCTCTTCATCAGGATGTTACTGTACATTTAAGACTGGTTCATACACAGACTGCAGGAACTGAGCAGTGAAGGGTGTGATTTCAAACATTTACACCATTTCCACACACTACTTCAAACGTCCATGTCAAAAAAAAAAAAAAATATGGTATGGGCCCTTTAAAAGAATCAGCTGATGGGGACATCCATGAATACATGAGAATGGGACTTAAATCCAAATATCCAATGACAAAAACAGTACAGTGGTTAAAATCAAATATTCGGACATGAACTTGTGTCTGAAGATGAACAACCAAGGGACGTAGAGGGATGGACTAATGTGACTTAAAGGGCCAGTGTACCTCTGAAGCCAAATGGTGTAGGATCACTCTTAATCTCATGTCGTTTGGTTTTGTGGTCAGGACTAGGGGGGGATCCTGGCAGCCAGGTGAAGGGAAAGAAAGGAAGAGAAAAGAGGAAATATAGAGAGGAAAGACAGGGAAAACAATGAGAGAGCATTAGCTGTAGAAAAGACCGAAGGAAATAACCCTGCCTTGAATCAACGCGCTCCCTGTAAAGTGCATTTGTGTTGACATTAAAGGAACACTGTGGCCCCTTTGGTGTTGAAGGTAGGCTGAAAACAACAACTGGTTTGGGGGGAATTTCCGGAGGCTGGTTCTTTGTAGCTTTCAAGCAGTAACGTCAGCTATGTAGCTTTCAGAATTCCTTTAGCCTTCAAGATAAGACATCAGAAGCAGGTTTTCCCAGTCTGGCCAGAGTGTCCCTTTATATGTCTTTTAACAAACACAGAGATTCTACAGTGAGGGAATATTCTAATACAGTCTAATGGACGTATATCTCGACTAGCGTGAACTTATCTAAGCTATGGTAATTTAACTCTACTGAGCTAGGCCGTCTGTCACTGCAGTATACCTGGAGGACAGAGTGTGACCATGGGTAGTGTGAGGCTTTTGGCACCAGGGGGCGATAATAACTCTGCACCAGGAATCAAGCCAAACACAGCACATAACTTTAGTGTCATTACAAGTATCAGCAGCATTTTTATTACCAGATAAAACCTACATTACTCTGTGACTGTGCTCATTATCTAGTATGATACTCTTATAATTGTCACTGAAGTGTTTCTATATAGCTCTTAAGAGGGTAAATGGGGTTATATGGGAGTGTCGACATTGAAGAATCACCAATCCCTGGTTCAGTAATGACTCACTCTTGTTAATGAGATGCTTGAATGTAAAGAACCTTTTAAAGTCCAAATAATTATTATGGTTCATCAATTAAAGGTGTGAACAGTGCATCTACACAGCAAGCTCAGTTTGTAACAGTAATCAATGGTGGTTTAAAGATGTTGGAATTGATGACTGATGGCCTGGGTGTACAGAAACACAGGAAGCCCTGCTGTACCTTTCTGACTCTTTAGGTTGCTGAAGCCCTGCAGTGTAAAGCGCTTTTTAGCCACCGCTGCCCTGTCTGTGGAAGGACTGATTACTGCCTCATCTACAGAGCATGAAAAGAAATGGATAGAGCCAAGAAGAAGAAAAAAAAGAATCATAGAGCGAGAGAGAGCAAAAGACCAGCAAATTGGGAAGGGAGAGAAGATAAGAAAGGAAGAGGAGAAGAAAGACAAAAGACGTCCACAGCAGAAACAAGAGATTAGTAACTCCAGAGGAACCCAAGCAATAAGAAAGAGAGTCATATGGCAGAAAGGAGGAGAACATAGGAATTTAGAAACATAGCAGAGACCCTCGTTTAGGATTTTGGGGAGTATAAAGGAGACCACGCTGTTGCATCTTCGCAATATATAGCCCAGGTCCTTAACCAATATCTACTAATATTACACACGTATTTTACCTGCAAAATAATAATAGCAAACACCTGGTGGCTAATAGGGATGACTTAATTAGCATGGCCGCAGAGTGCTAGCCTATTAGCACTGTTCCCCCTGAATCAGCTGACTCACCTTTGATTTTGTCACCATATTTCGACAGAGGCACAAAGCCAGAGTCGGGGACTGTAGTCTCAACCTTCTTCTCATCCCCCTTCTTCACAGTCTTCTGACTGGTCTTAAATGGGCTGAGGCTAATCACAGCACTGTTGGAGGAGGGCAGCGGAGATACCAGCTCGGACGTCTTCTGTTGGCTTGCTTCTGGGGTTCACAACAAAACAGCAGTGGTGTTCGTTAATACACGTCTCCAACCATTTACAGCAGTGAGTCAGAAAGGGGGCTGTAAACTGGCATCTAGTTACAGTTCTCTTCATGGTTTTGGATTCATCTGGTCTTGACTCAATATAAGCAGCTTTCTGTTCGATTACACTCTTGAACAACAGAACAGATGCACCCAGAAGGAATCAACCGACAGGAATGAAACTTGGTGGGTAGGTTTGACATTGTGAGATATGAGAATGAATCATGTTTCATACTCAGCTATGCTTGAGAAGTAAGCAAGGGCGGGCTTTATCACTGTACCTGACAGACTCAACAGGCACGATTATGGACATTCAGCAAGCAGTGATGCCCTCCGTGAGTCATCCCATGAGACGGCTGCACAACGCAGGACTACATGCACGCAGGCCGTTGCAACAACTGCCCTGAACACCATGTCAACGTCACCAAAGACTGCAACAGTGTCATGCCAGACTGTCATGAAGTGACTCAGAACGGCGACTTGGTGTCACTCCACCTCCACTCCTACTGCAAAATCTGCAGGAACTGTGTGACATCATTCAAACCGAATGGGATGGATTATCACAGGACACCATTAGGAACCTCTACAACTCCATGCCGAGATGTCTGGAATGGTGGGCCCGACACTACACTGAGAGACACTACTTCTGTATGTGTAGCTCAGTAAATATTGCCTATATCAGTCTAAATTTATCATTTACTGTTACTGATAAACTCTATCTTCCTTCTGAACAGTATTTCATTCGGACACTTGCTTCTGGGTGCAATTATTCTTGTACTTTTTTGAGTGTATAAAAAGGGAGGCTGTTCCAACTTTGGGCAGTGTTGATGGTTCTTAGTCAACACACTTTGACATGTTACTGAGGGAGGTATGTAAAATATCACGCTGAGATGAGAGAAAAGCCATGTGCAAAAAATCACTCTGCCAATCCACTTTGTTCTAAAACACTGAGTGCCTGTCGCCCAGATGTGTTTGTGTAAATAACAGAATCTCTCTCTGTGTCTCTTGCGCTCTCTCTCCCTCACCCCTGCAGGCTTTCAACTGGCCAGTCAGAACTTTCCGGATCTCGTTCACCCACGCCGTCTTGATCTCTGTTGTGGGAGCCTGAAAAAGAAATGACATCATCATTGTGCGTTAGTGGGGATTTACATACACGGTTATTTCAGCTAGAAAGCCTCTTCAGTGAAGACTGTGAGAGCCCACCTGCACAATGTACACCTCTTCTCGAGAGTTGCACCAAATCTCAAATTTCTTGTTGTCTCCTTTGGCGTTCTCCGTGATTCCCACAGCACTCATCTGATAAAAACGAGAGGAGCTTTGTTTAGAGTGCTCTGATAACAGAATCTATTTCTTTCACTGACTGAGAGAGAATGACAAAGAAAGACAGCTCTACTGTACACGCTCACCTAGAGTCAATGTTTACAAGGACCCTTAAAAATCCCCCTGAATGCAGTTTATTTGCTGTAGCAAGTTTGCTTTATAATTTAGTACTGGAGCCACGAGGATACTGTATCTAGCTCGGAGTAGTTTACGATCACCATTTGGCATCAGGCCATAACCTGCAAACACATTTTTCCTCTACCTGTGCTGAGGTATAATCTCAGCTAGACTTGTGAAACGAGTGCTGTATGGAGGCTTTGTGCTTTCATTCCATATAACTACTGAAGAAATGATACCAGAATCTTATTGTAGTGTATTATGGATCTTAAACATTAAGCCATTTCATCCATATTTCAGTTTTTGCATTAATTGAACTGGAATGTGATATATCTGTGGGGTAGCTTACATGAAGCATTCGCTGTGTCTTACAGAATGCCCACAACTGAGCAGAACTTTTGTATGCAGTATGAGCATTTAAATGAAGAAGCAGTCTGGCATTATGCAGCTGTTGGACGTTAGCTGGGACTCTTACATTCAGTGAGTGTTTGAAGCTGTAGGACGGTGCTTTCTCATAGCCTTCGCCGTTCTCCTCGCGTTTCTTACAGAAGAGCAGTGCTTTCTCATGCAGGAACAGGTGACGCTGCATTGGCTTAAAGCGTGCCAGGTCCTTGACCTTAGCATGACCTTTCTTATGCTCTGTCCATACGCTGAACGAACCCTGCATCAGCAGCCTGCCCAGCTCACTCAAGTTTCCCTGGTGGACAAGAGGCGAGAGGTATTAGAGACTTTCACAGAGGCTGACATGCTAAGTACAGGAGTGATACCCTTCTGCAGCCTCTTCAGATACATTTAGACTCAAAATGCAATGCTGGTAGATCTTTCTCTCTGCAGGGATAATGCTCCGGTACCTCATAGCCAGTGATGGCGATGAGATGCATGGAATCATTGACGGCTTTGAGGATGCCGAGGATGGAGGACAGCGCCTCTTGCAGGTCCTCTGAACCTTCACAACCTTTACTGTACTTTAATAACTCCTGAAACACACATACATATACGGTGTATTATACATATAAACATTATTAGAGCACCATTGAAAGTTGCAAGACTTAAGATTTAAATTTTATGACCAACATTTTTGATAATATAAAATCATTTAATTTGGCTGCAGATATATAAAATGATATTATGCCAGTCATGTGCAACTGCATAACTAATTAGCAGAAAGTAGAATTAAAGAGCATTTAGAGGTATCTAGAGTAACACAAGCAGAGCTGCCAATGATTCTAAAATGACTAAAGAGCACTGGAAACAATGATATAATAAATAGAGTCATAACACACCAACAGTCAGAATATTTAAAGCCTCATATATGAAAAGTGATGATTATATTTTGAGAAAAAAAAAAGACTGCAAATGCAGTATAGAATTCCGGTACACTATTTATCTTTTATTAACTTCTTATTTCTCTTATTTAAATGTAAATATTAATCTATAAAAATGGCTACTACATATAAGGAGAAGATAATAGTAATAATAAAAATAATAATAATGAGAAACATTAATGTGGTAAGAAATTCCAATTATGTGCATGGCAGTACATATAATAATAATGTGTACCATTAGTACTAGATATATGCAAGTACCAATACGTAATGTCATTGTGATAATATTGTGTCTGATATGCATCTATACGCCACATCTATATCGTCACTGTCCAATGAAAAACATGTATCTCCATTTTTGACAATTTTCACTTTCATGTATCATTTGATCACATGAGCTGCTGTTTACACTGTGTGTGAATTTCATGATGAATGGACCAACAGAAATGGCCCCAAGATCACTTGGAAAAAGTCTGGTTTCCTTTGACTTGCATTAGAATTAAATTGGGTTTTGGCCTCTCCTGTAAAGTTGCTAATTTGGAGATACATGTTTTTCTTTGGACAGTGACGATATGCAACCTTTATGGCTGATTACAATACGTACAAGTATCTTTACATAATCATATTGCATGCCATACTGTGTTTCTTTGTTATAATAAAGCATCTGATACGTGGCAAATATACGTGAGTGTATATGTTATGCATGGTAATAATAGTGAAGTCCTATATTACATATACATAAGGATCTATATGTAATAACAAACACGATAAAGTGTTATAAACTTAGAGTAACCTTAACCACAGAGCGTAATAGCAATGTAAAACACAGCTTGTGGTGGGAAAAGCACTTTGGAGAGTACACACGTTTGCGCTGTTTATACTGATTGCTGAGATAAACATAACAGGTCAAATACAACATAAACTATGCTCTCTGTACGACTGTAAGCTAGCCCTGCTTTTCTCCAGACATATTAGTCCTGGAAACATGCAGACACAGTGTCAGGCCGAGGGCAGAGTGAGCGGTGGGGGCGTACTTTGAGGAGAAGCTGGTATTTGGTGATGCGCTGCACAGGTTTCAGCAGGTACGAGTCCAAGCCCAGCTTATGCTCCAATTTCTTCTGGCACTCCTACAACACAAACACGCACATGCACACACCTTAAATACCACAGGTCCTCTAAAAACACCTGCACACACCTGGAATACTGCAATCATCCAGGAATTCTCCACACACACACCCTGCAGAGCACACTCTGCTTAATTATTGCCAGAAGTACATCATAAATGTTGCACTTATTCCTTACTGAACTCCCTCCTACACCCATACTCATACACAAAGACTTATCACAGTTAATCAGTCCCAGCGTTATAGTGCAACAGTGTTTCCCAGAACCCTTGCACTGCACAGTGTTTCCCTGTTCACACACCCATGGGAAATTACGACAGGGCTTGTTAATTAGCTGTAAAGCTGAGGGAGTTATGTGCAGTGTGGTGATATTATAGGATAAGTACATACACAGTAAAGTGTTTTAGTCAACTGCAGTACAAAGTACACTGTGGTCCACAAGATTAGACATACATTACCATTCATAACTGATGTATGAACATAAGCTAGTTCTGCACAACTTCACAGCCTTCAACGTGTAATTATGTAATTAAAAAAAAATTATAAGAAAAATGAAATTTTGAGTGTCTGGAATAATGAACCAGAGCTGCAACAGATTCTGTAAATGTTACAGAACAAGCTGTACCATAAAGATTCAAATCTGAAAATCTGTGACGGATTCTTGACGGATTCTATATATATATATATATATATATATATATATATATATATATATATATATATAAATACATAAATATATAAAATATTTAGAATACAATTTCTATAGAATTTTTTTTTGATGTGTAGTTCATTGTTAAAACTACATCATAGAGTACTACTGTGAGTAAAGTCATTCTAAATGTTGTTATTGCATTTAAATGCATGAAGTTGCTGTAAAAAAATAAACAAATAAAAAAAAAAATCAGCAGTCTTACTCACAGCGTTATTAGGCTAGAAGATACTTTTATATATTAAATAACCATTCTGAGCAAAAGAGGTTTTTCCAGCTACTCTTATGAAAAGTCCCACAAGAATTACCTGGAAGAAGGCACAGTCAGAGCACTGTCGCCATAACGACTCTGAGCGTGGCTTATTTTGACAGTACTTCTCATATATTTGCAGGTCTGTCATCTGAGGGAGGAAATCACAGAACACAACAAAAGACAGAAAGACATGGTGAGTCTACATGAGCTGAACTGATAACCTTTACTCTTCCTCCATCTAAACAGGTTTTACAGTTCAGTTCTGTGTGCACACATGCTAATCGTACCCCCTCCCCCGCTCACCCGTTCTAAGAAGCATCGGCCCACCAGTTCAGGGCAATCCGTGTAGGTCTCAAGCTCTCTGAGGAAAGTTCTGAAACAGACAGAAAAGACGACATCAGTGGCAACTCTGGAGCTGGGGCCCAAGCAAAAATTCACAGAGGGTTGCTCCAACCCGCGTTCATCACCATCATGTTAATGGTTAAGTAAAAAACATTTACATTACCATTATTTACAAAAATATAAATAAACACTGTATAAAAAAATAAGCATAGCCTCAGGGGCCCACCCACTGGCCTGGGGGCCCCAAGCAGTTGCCTGCCTTGCCTGATGTTTGGCGTTTGATGTATACTTCTTCAGTTTTGTTATGGAGCTACCATGCTAACACAGCTAAGATATAATAACAGCTACTAACCACCAAATAACACTGCTATTCAAATTACACACCAAAATCCTCACCTGCCTCAGTAAATGACACACAGATCTATATCTATACAAACGGACAAAGTAGGTCACATGTCTAAAAACCTTAGTAGCAATCGCCTTATGCCTGAAATACGTCTGTACCTCTGTCCACTTTTATATATAGCAGTATAGTGCCAGAAACCACAGATGCAATTCTATTGGAGACTACTTGTTCCAGTTAGAGGCAAGTGTGCTATGACTTCGGTAAGCTTTGTGTTCCATGGCACAATGCTAATAGGCTTTAGGCTTCCACTGCTGGTCATCTACATTAGTGTGGCGGCTCCTCTGCAGACTCCAGACACGTCTTGGGTGACTGACTACATTTAAGCCAAGCTACAAAGTTCCATGGCCTAGACTTCTGATGAATCTTCTATAAATCTTATATGAATCTAGAACATTTCATTTATACAGGGCATGGTTAGGCAAGGCTAGTGCTCACTTATTGTGGAACTGGTAGATCTCAGCCATGTTGCCAAACAGAACATCTTTCTTATTGTGGAGGGTGATGGGGATGAGGTGAGCCATGCTGGGGTTATCCATTTCATCAGCGTAGCCCTGCAACACAGTAGAATAAATTACAGACCTACAGAATCACTGAACAATATACAGCCCACTATAGCAAATACACTACCATTAGAATGCTGGGAGTCACCGGTTAAATTCGTTTTTGCTACTGTCTACACAATGAGGATTTCAATGTAGATTTGAATAGTACAGCAGCAGGCATAAACACATCATGGATAAAAATACCAAAGCGTATCATGCAGTTTAAAATCTTTCATTTAAATTATTTTACACTGTCCCAAATGTTCAGGATGAATACATTTGAATACATACAACTGTTATAGTCCAAAACGACTAAATAAAATCAAGCTTCATTAATTTACTGTCACATCTCCCGATTCTCCCTCTGTACGTGCTTCTCCTTCACACTACAGCTCCCAGGATTCTCTGGTGTCTGCGGTCATGTGCTCTGCAGCTACCAATCAGGAATCATTCACTCTCGTGAATACTAATGACCCTCACCTGCATCAGTCCTCTTCTGTGTATATATGCCTGTTTGTATCAGTCAGCTCTTTGCGAGGTATTGTTGACACCCCTGCTGGGTACTGAACGTTTATCCTGTTATTCTTCTGCCGTGTTTGATCTGTTCCTGTTTTTTGGCTTTTCTCTTTTGGCTGTTGATTTGTACTTTGACTGTTTGGACTGTCTGCTTATCTGGTTTTGACCCTAGCCTGTCTTTTTCGCTTTTGTCTCACTTCTACTGTAGCTAGTGTTAGGTCTATCGGTCTTGACCTGGCCCGGATTTCTGACTACTGTATTGTGCTCTTGTAAGTAAACATCAGACCCTGTTTGCCATTCACGAGTGTGTGGTTCGTTTGCCCAACATTACACTAACACTAAGCAATGAAACGTAAAGTTATTACTTCTCCTGTAGAGATATGAGGTTTTGCTCTGTGACAGTATAATATACCAACCACGTAATAATCTATAACAATGACTCTTTCCTATATACCCTGTGTGCCTGTTTTCTCACCATTCTGGGGCTTACGATGGACCTGCTATTCTGCCCATTAGGTTGAGTGGGAGGTGGGCAGTGACGACCCATATGTGAAATCTGAATCTAACCCTATCCTGACATCTATGTAGAAAAAGAGCTCTGATCTGTCCAAAAATGTTGGATTCATAAACTGCTGCACTTACCTGCAGTACACACAGCAGCTCCTCCACGTAGGCTCTTTCTGTCTCCAGCAGCTCATTCATTACGTGCCTATAGACAAACATCAGCACATACTGACTGATAAACTCACCCGCTGCGCTCCAGTCACAGAGAGTCATTCCTCACTCTACAGGTAAGCAGCAGTAATCTGCACTCGCTTATAACTCTGTCTTCTTAGCTTTCATATTTAGTGGTGAAACTAGGTCATGATGCCATTTGCTTACCTTCTCAGTACAGCAAGGTTCTCCTCCTCCTCTGACAGAGACGGCGGTCTGCTCCCATTCGGGATGATGGCGTCTCCCTGATAACGCACACAGATAAATCGCACACATCGTTTATATCTGGTTATAAGAAGCGATAGCGAGTGCAGTGAGGAAAACCAGTACGCTTACTTTTTTCCTGTTGATGTCAGGTGATGAATTCTTCTCCTTATGGGCTGCAGATAAAAGGGGAACAAGAAAAGAAAATCAGACCATAAGACACGCTTTCAACCCACTACTAGTGTTTCACCTGCACAAAATCCACAGTGTCAGTACTAGGAAGGAAATTTGGTAAAGCCAGTATTTATAAATTAACGTGACACGGCGGGTTCTTTTTCATCTATCCAAACAACTACTTCTATTATTAACCGTAATGAATTGCATAACACCTGCACCTTTTGGTTGGTAGCATTGTGTATTTCTCTGTGTTCTGCTGTGTTGCAAGAGGCACATGGCAAAAATAGACTTGAGACCTATTTTCCAGATTCAGTGCCGGGACAGTCACAGAGCCTGCGTTAACACCCTGACCTGTCAATGTGAGGAGCAAGGTGTTTCGTCTGTATTGAGCATCCCTCATGCAGTTTTACAACACACCACTAGATGGCAGCAGTGAAGGCAAAGTGAGAGTCAGGCTTCCTCGCTGTCTATGGGAAGCTCAGCCTGACTCACGTGAGCGACAGTGTGAGAGGTGCTTGTATATGATGACATTGAAGGGACACAGGGACCACTGCATTGCAGTTACGGCTGCCGCTCAGTAAATGTCATTTCAAGGCAAATTGTCTTCTGAGTTACCGGCAGGTTTGTATCAAACATGTTTCTGTTCATCTGCATTGAGGAGAATGAGTGGAATCCCTGTACACCTGTATTACACTGCACATTCCAGGAAACGAAACAAACTCCCCTCAATTCAACTCCATGACTAAAGGGGTTTTAGCCAAACTGAGCTGAGCTACTGAGAAGAGAACAATCCCTGAAATAACAGTGTGTCTGTTATACATGACTTAAACATCTCTGCCATAAGGAGGAGAAAGAAAAGGGCAGGAGGGAGGGGAGGAAGGAAGGAAGGAAGGGAGGGAGGGAGGAAGGAAGGAATGAAAAGAAGGAAAAAAGGGAGGGAGGAAGGAAGGAAGGATGGAAGGAAGGAAGGAAGCAAGGGAGGAAGGAAAGAAGAAAGAAATAAAAGAAGGAAACAGAAAGCACAGATGTTCAATTACAATGGATAAAAAGGTAGAATAAATGAAGAGAAGAAAAAGGCCAAAAGAAGGGGAAATAAGGCAAAATACAAAGAAAGAATGTAAAAAGAGAAAGAAGAAAGAAAACCGAAAGAATTAAATAAAATAAAATAGACAAGGGAGGGAGGGGAGAGTGAGAGAGTGAAGAAGTGAAGAAAAACAAGAAAAAAAAGAGGAAAGGAAGGAAGGAAAGAGGAATGATAGAAGGAGGGAAGGAAACAGACTGAAGAAGGAGAGAAAGAGAAAAGAAAAGTGACAAAGCAAAAAAAAGAACGAAAAGGAAGGAGTAAAATGAAATAAGATGCACAAAGGAAGGTATAATATAAAATTTGAAGGATGGCGGCAGGGAAGATGAAAAAAAAGGAATGAAGAACGGCAGAAAAAGGAGGAAGGGGATGAATAAAGGAAGACAGGAATCTCCGTATTGGAGAGATTTTAACTGAACTGATCTTCATCCTGGTAAAAGAACAAGCCCTGAAAAAGGAGTGTATGAACGGAATCATACCAGGAGAGGAGAGCGGGGATTTGATGATGGCCTCGGGCCGGGGGGCGACCGGTTGGACCGGCCGGGTCTGTTTGGCTGCTAGCTTCTTCAGGCTGATCCTCCTCTTCTCAAACATCTCCTGCATAGAGAGCTGCTTCTTGAAGACCCGCTCCACCTGCTCCTGTACCACACAAACACCAAGAGCAGCACGCTTAATAACCGCCATCAGCCTCCTCATCACTGCTCGTTCATAACTAGTCATACTTGTTAAGGTTGAAAATCTCAGAGATTCTGTCAGAGTTATGAATCTGTAGGAGCAACAATGCAAACGTGAATTCTACAATTTCACTATTTATCCCAGGACTGAAATTCCAGATTCGCAAAATTTGCACCACAGAATCTGGAATGTGGAATTTGAGCTGCTGAATCTCAGATGTATAATTCAGCCTGTTGAAATTGTGGTGTGGAATATCGACTGATGAGTCCGAGCTGTGGAATTTGCACTGTGCTGAACTTGAACTGCTTACTCTGAAGTCTGACGTCAGTACAGTCTCATACTCCCTCCAGATGCTATTCAGGTCTGTCAGTTTGTGCTGATTGGCTGTATCCAGGTAACGCTCGATCTCCTGCAGCGCGGCCTCAGCCCCGTCCTGGGACTGACACTTGTCAACAGGCTGAGATGCTAGAAGGTAAATTCCATCCTCACACCATTTAGTGGCCTGAGGAGACAGGGAAAGAGGTAAAGAGGGAATGAAGAAATATAGAAAAAAAGAAAGAAAGTAAGAAAGGCACGAAAAGAAAGGTAATATTTAAACCTACTGAAGGAAATGCTTCGCTTGTAACAGAACTGGTCGTATTAATGGACGATCCACTTATGGACCCTTACAGAGTACAGAATGCAGGTGTACCTTCTCCAGGCTCGAGTGGAGCTCCATGGCTCTAAGCAGGTGGGCTTTTTTGGCCTTCAGGACTGTTCCCACCTCCTCACACACGACCCGGAGCTCCGAGCATTTGGGAAGGATGGAGTCCACAGCGTAGTGAGAGCTTTCAATCAGAGTGTCTCCTTCAGAGGCCAGCGTCAATGCACGGTCCAGCACCTCCTACACACACACAGAGAGACACACACAGACACACACACACAGACACACAGAGACACACACACAGAGACACACACACAGAGACACACACACAGAGAAACACACACAGAGACACACACACAGAGACACACACACAGACACACACACAGAGACACACACACAGACACACAGAGACACACACACAGAGACACACACACAGACAAACAGAGACACACACACAGACACACAGAGACACACACACACAGACACACAGAGACACACACACAGAGACACACACACAGACACACAGACACACAGAGACACACACACAGAGACACACACACAGACACACAGAGACACACACACAGAGACACACACACAGAGACACACACACAGAGACACAGAGACACACACAGAGGAACACACACAGAGATACACACACAGACGCACATAGAGACACACACACACACGCACACACAGACACACACACAGAGACAGACACACACACAGACGCACATAGAGACAGACACACACACAGACAGACATACACACACACAGAGACACCCAGAGAGACAGACACAGAGAGACAGACACAGAGAGACAGACAAACACACACACAGAGACACACACACAGACAAACACACAGAGAGAAACAGAGGGAGAGACACACACACACACACACACACACACACACACACACAGACAGGTCAAATGACATTTTCTAAGTAAAGATAAGCAACACATCCTCTACAGAAAACACCCGTCTGCACATTTTAATGCACCTTCACTGTTCACTTACTGCAGGGTCTGGTACATGTTATATCCTATGTTTTCCAGTATAGTCCTAAAGACCAATCTTAAATCTTCAAAAAAATGTTGCACCATTTTTACTGGCACAAGCTGAGACTGCTGAGATCAAAACGTTTAAACAGTTGCTCAGGTGCACACAGTGGTGTACAGATCACTGCTGTCCAAACACAAACAGGTATATCCAAAACAGCCACTCCGCACAATGTAAAGGCGGCCGCTGCTGAGCTCAACTAATGCAGAAAAATTAAAATCAACCAAACTGAGACTAATGTTTTTCTTTTAACAGTGACGATACATAAACACTACATGTACAAACATGCTTCACACACAACCAGTATACATTATACCCAGAAATGGTGGTTCGGGTAACTGACGAGACACCTTGCCTTAAACAATAGTGGCAGGCAAAAACAGAACAAAGAGCTTATGAATAGTCTACTGCTGACTCAGCTGCTGGGTGCTGTCGGCCTGATTAATAGCTAATGGAATCGGGCACTTCCTTAAGGACTACAGAGGACGAGGAGTACAGAAGAGTATCTCTCTCTCTCACACATGCACAAACACATGACCTACAGTCAATACTGTCACTGTGATGGATGAGCTGCTGTGTTCTAAGCTCTGTTGCTCTACTGCTGTGTTTTGAATGTTCAGTCTCAGAGTGTAATGAGCTGGCATGCTGCAGTCTGTAGATGATAGAAATATACACCTTCACTTAGCACTGAAGTGTCAGTGAAGAATGAGCGATTATGTGAGTGTGTAGTGTAGTACATAAAAGCATGAGCTATATTCATTTGTATATAAAATTCTATATTTATATAATCATCATCATCATCATCATCAGAGGAAGTGTGTGAGTGCAGTGCTATTGGGAAGAAGGATACCAGGAACTATAAATGATGATAAGCTTGATATGGGCAACATTTATTGAGCTACACATACAGAAGTAGTGTCTCCATGTATGGGGTCTGGCCACTATGTTTGCTAATGCTACATGCCAGACGTCTCAGCATGGACATGGTAGGGCTCGTGAATCATTTGCATGTCCTACAATAGCAAACCTACCTATTCCTATTAGTTGATTCCTTCTGGGTGTAAATTTTATTGTACATAAATATTTAACCATGTAACAAACTGTGTAATCATGTCACTTAATTACATTTCATTATGGATAAATATTGATCCATTAATAGAACTTAATTTACCAGTATCTGGGCTTCTAATGGTTATGTAAATTTATGATAAACAGTCTAGACATGTATTTCACTAAATACCTTCATTCATACTTACACATGTTCTCTCTTCATGGCTGGTCAAATCCTTAAGGATGTGCTCGCCATGGGCGGGGCTTATGCCCACCTCAGAGAAACCAGAGAGCTTATCAGCTACCTGATCCAAATGAGCCCGCACCTAAAACACAAATACATGTCATGACACCATGCTGAACCTCGCTCTCTTCTAGCTTTCATACAAAAAGAGAGAAACAGACTGGAGGCGTTTCCGTACCTCCCTGAAATTGTGTTCAAAATGTCGGAGCTGCAGACACTGCTCCAGCTTAGTCTGATGCCTTTCCCAGAAATCATCAAACGCCGTTTCTGTCTCATCTAACTGACCCAGCAGCCTGAGGAGAGAGAGAGAGGGAGAGAGGGAGGGAGAGAGAGAGGGAGGGAGGGAGGGAGGGAGAGAGAGAGAGGGAGAGAGAGAGAGAGAGAGAGAGAGAGAGAGAGAGAGAGAGAGAGAGAGAGAGAGAGAGAGAGAGAGAGAGAGAGAGAGAGAGAGAGAGAGAGAGAGAGAGAGAGAGAGGAGAGAGAAGATAAGAGGGAGAAAGAGAGGAAGAGAGAGCGGGAGAGAGAAGGACAGAGAGAGGAGAGAGAGAGAGAGAGAGAGAAGGAGAGAGCAAGAGAGAGAGAGAGAGAGAGAGAGAGAGAGAGAGAGAGAAAGAGCAGGAGAGGAAGAGAGAGGGAGAAAGGAAGAGGAGAGAGAAGATAAGAGGGAGAAAGAGAGGAAGAGAGAGCGGGAGAGAGAAGGACAGAGAGGGGGAGAGAGAAGGACAGAGAGAGGAGAGAGAGAGAGAGAAAGAGAGAGCGAGCGCAGGAGAGGAAGAGAGAGGGAGAAAGGAAGAGAGAAGGAGAGAAGATAAGAGGGAGAACAGAAGAGGAAGAGAGAGCGGGAGAGAGAAGGATCATTTAGCTTCACAACAAGAGTTCAAATAAAGGACTGCATCAATAAATAAGTGAATGGCACACAAACACATCAGAAAATCTGGCTCTCTTAGAGGAGAGAGAGAGAGAGAGAGAGAGAGAGTTCTTTGTTACTCTTTTTTCATTTTAATATTATATTATCATTTAGCTTCACAACAAGAGTTCAAATAAAGAACTGCACAGACCTGAGACACCACATGAAGTTCTGGACTCTCTTACAAGAGACACCTAGTCCTGTCAGTCCCCCTGAGGAAGGCACGCCAACACAGACCTGAGACACCACTGAAGTTTTTAGACCCTCCTACAAAACACAGTCCTGCAGTCCCCCTTAGACGTTACATAACTCATACCCAGTCTCACACACACACACACACATACACACACACACACACACACACTGCAGACCTTCACATCACGGTGCAGCTATAAAACTGCAAACAACCAGTTAAACTGCAGGACTGTCATTCAGATATTAATATATACTTATATTAACACACATGACGTATGATAATGGTTCAGTCATAAATATTGATAATCAGCAGTTTATTCAGAGAAGGCCGTATCCACTGCAGTCATTTTAGAAATTTTATAAACCTTTATGTAGAGCTTTGTTGTGGTTGGTGAGGATTTCCAGTATGTAGATCTCCTTGGTGTAGACGCGGTGTATAAATAGACATTGTGTGAGCTATAGAGTCACTGCTGCAGCACTCATGCCACTCAGAGGTAGTGAGTGTGGAAATAGAGGACAGAGCTCGGAATGGAGCGATACTGGAGCAATTTCGGAGCAAGACAGAACACCAACACTCTGACTTTCTGGTAAGCTGCTCCACACTCCAAGCATAAATCACTAGATTCTACACCCTGCCCCACCCCCACCCCCACCCCTATTTAACTGAGAAACAACCACCAGCAAAAAATTACACACCTCTGCACAGTAGCCAGGTTCTCCAGCTCGTCATGGTTCATGTTGTAGTCTGGATCCGCCACCAATGGCTCATTAATACTCTCCAACAAACGGCCTCCCTGACTCAGGGCAATCTTCAGATCCTCCTGCACATACACACAGACAGTCAGAGAAAAGGCAATAACAAACAACGTCAGAAAGGAGGAAACACAGAAGGAAAGAGGGATAAAAACGTCTACAGGTTTTAGTAAAAGTTGCCGCATCAATGATGAATCCCTGCTAAACTTCCTAAACTTTAATCTACTGATCATGCGCCTGTATTTCAGACCCAGCCTAAACTGTAAGACTCTGCTATGAACATCCACCATTCTGCTCAGGCCAGTACTACAGCATGCAGCTGGGGCCTCCACTTCTTCACCTTCATCTTATCTTTTTTCTCTGTGTGGGTGGACAGCAGGTTGGATGTGGCTTCAACGTCGTTGGGCAGCTCTGTTTCAGCCAGCTCCGTCCCAAACGCCTGCAGAGTCTGTGCCGTCTTCTTCACCATCAGAGCGAAGCCTTCGATGGCCTGCAAACATGAAGCCGGGCATGTCTGTAAGTGCACTCACATGTAAAGTATGCACTGACTAAGAGAAGCCGCTCATTACCTCTTTCCCAGATTTCACCCACTTCCCTGAAATACAGTCCTCATATATGGCGTATGTTTTGCAGAAGAGGAGTCAAAATCCATTTTTAGATTTTAGATTTAAAAAAAAAAAAAAAATCTAAAAATTTTCTTTCTTTCTTTTTTTTTTTTAAAGATTTTTAATCCCTTATTAGTCCCACAGTGCGGAAATTTAGTCTCCGCATTTAACCCATCCATGAAGTGAAACACCCACGAACACACACACTAGTGAACACACTAGGGGGCAGTGAGCACATTTACCCGGAGCGGTGGGCAGTTAGGGTTAGGTGCCTTGCTCAAGGGCACCTCAGTCGTTACTGTAGGCTCAGAGAATCGAACCGGCGACCCTCCGGTCACAAGGCTGGTTCCCTAACCTCCAGCCCACGACTGCCCCTTTTACACGCCTACTTTCCAACTGCACTACATCTCTTATAATTAAAACAGACAGTTTCTGCTACTGCCTATAAATGACATGTAAATGAGCTTTATTCTGATTGGCTGGCTGATACTAAGTCTCAGTAGTAATGCAGTATAGCCTATAGCACTCCTTAAGCAATGTTTACATCCAGCATTAAACTCTTACTTTATAAAAGCAAGTAAAATTGACTGATTGAACACGTCATGATATGCCTTCTAAGTAAAGTGATAGTTCTGCCACCAAAGTGGCTAATTTTGGCTAAACCAGCAGAAATGAAGTGTGCTACAGCATCAAACATACATTCCTATACATAATCCAGCACTGACAACATAATGTGGTGGATTATGTACACAAAGTCCAACACCACCGCTTAAACCATCATGACCACCAGATCAATACAGATCCTGCAGTGCTCAGTGACTGGTCACTGAAGAGTGAGTCCGGCTTTCATTCTGTCTGGATTCCTGCAGGTCACAGACTTCTATTACCACTAAACTCAGGATTACTTACACTTTCTCTGTGTCTGGTTTCCTTTTTCCAATTACATGTGCGGTCAACTATTCAACCACCACTGCACATCAGGTTTCTCTTTCATATAGTCTAATCATCAGTCTTCAGTAAAAATACTCACAGCACTACCCATCTGTTCATCCTTCCATCATCCATCTATTCCACCTTCCCTCAATATAATAAAACAACATAGAGAGTAGATCACATGCACCCGAGTTTCAGTCACAACCTCACAGTCCCCAGCATTCTTTATTCTAATCTCTACATGTTGTGATAAAGCGTGTCCTTCTACCGGACAAAAGTCGTGGTAGGGGGCGCCCTTTATGGGTAATGTCGGGCGAACAATCTTGAGGTCTGGAAAAAGGTGCGGTATGCACAAGAGTAGTTTTTCCCCTTCACTTTTATGTACACACCGACGAAGACTAATTACATATTTACAGAAAAACGCGCGCTCACACACGGACAAAAAGAAATAAAACGACAATGATATACTCTATTAGCAAGAGTGTTTCGGTTTATGACTACAAAGTCATGCAGATCCCTATCCATGCTCTGTCTAGAAAAGAGCGGAACCCCCTTCAGTACCCCCAGTAACACCACATTTAAACAGGTTACCCCTCCCCCGGGCTAAACCATTAGTGGCCTGAGGGGATCCTGGAGTTTACGACCATAGTCTGTTCTGTCCCACTTACACTGATTTTCCCTCCTCTTCTACAGAGGTTGGGTTCGCCTAAAAAGGTAAAACTAAGGTGAACCCTTCAGTTCCCTTTTGACCATTGTCAAGTTAAGCAGTTACAGGTGTACATAGTTTTCAGGTATTCTGTGATGTGCAATGCCTCACATCATCACACATGTGCTGTTAAAAGTCTCTATCGGTGTACTTGAGTAATAAGTTGCTAATGTTCTACTTTTACTTAGAATTTTGACTAAATGGCATCTTTCCCATCAGGTACATTTCTGGACTAACCATAGTTTAGAATGGTTAACACACTCGGCTGCTATCTTTTTCAATATCCTTGCTGCTTCTTCTTTATATATTTTTTTATAGATTTTTATATATATTTTATTTATTTAAGTACTGCTGTTTGGGTGTAACTGGGTCCTTGAGTAATACAATTTGGTTTCACCCCATGTACCACATGTGATACGAATGACAAAGTCTCCTTGAAGCCTTGAATGACTGTAAAAGTGATTAGGCTGTAGTAGCCTCAGGTTCCTGCAGACAGAGTTGCATGAGGACAATGGGGCTACAAATACCAGTGCAGTGAGTGCCTTGTTTGGTGTTAATGATTGGCTAAAAGGAGTGACTGTATCTGGGTGTGCCAAAGATCATAGTGTGAAGGATTTTGCTGAATTTGCAGGGGTATGAAAGTGTATGGTCATACTGGTCTACCAGCAGGGGTAAAATCCCAGTCTACAGGAAATTCTCCTCAGAACTGTGCCAGGAAAGGCATCCACCGAATCTGGTCTGGTTGACGCAGGAGTGGCTGAACATTGATGCCGCCTACATCCAGAAACTTGTCCAGTTCATGCCAAATCTAATCACAGCTGTTTTCATGCTTGTGTATATTAGCTGCGTTTCAGATTAAACTAATCATAAGTAATAAACTTATGAGTAATATACACTGTTCTCAGTACTTACTGTGCGGTGTGAAATCCATTTCTCGTGGCAGTACTCCTGAGTGCCTCCCAGCTCCTGCGTCAGTTGGGTGCGGTCTATGTAGCTGTGCAGTTCAGTCACTGAACTAAGCATGATCACCTGCAACACACGTCAGATATTAACCTAGAGCGTGCTCAGGGGGAGTGTAACTGTCAGCCTGTCAGCTGTGCTGATGTAATTAGGGCAGTAATGAAACACACTGAAGCAGCAAATGAATGTGTGTGTGTACGTTCATGCATTTAATGAAGTGAGTAATGCAAAGCATAATGACGATGCTGGTGCTGAACAGAAATGAAACGCAAAGATGGACGAGCATCATCAGCCGTGTGTGTTTCTGTTCTCCAGCTGATTTGACTGAGGGATTGAATATGGAGGCACAGAGCGTGACTGGTCAGAGAGTTCATGTCGGGTATATTAAATAAAACTGCGGTTCTGTTACAGTCCTGCAAATAATCACACATAAATCATGCTTGGTCTTTAAAGGCGTTTACTCTTCAGCGTTTACTCTCATCACTGAAGATTCTGTCACTAACGTGCAAATGATAATCCCTCTTTCAAAGCCCCTCTTTTCCCTAGGGCCAGCTGGGACTGCTCACCATATTTATACATGCCGCAGAGCACAGTAGGATGTTAATTGCCCGTATGTGTGACACAGTCATATTGTTTAAATACATACATGGATGAACACACTCACCGGCACCTTCATTTTGAACTCATCCTTGCTGAACTTAAAGAGGAAGTCGGACAGTGTGCGCTGGAATAGGGCGGTGGGCCGCAACACCAACACCAGCTGGAGGTTTCCTGGGAATGAACCCTGTGAACACATGCGAACACTCATCAGGACTCATGGTGATCGTTCCCTCTACTCAAGAAATGTACCATCATTTTCATAAACTGTTATTTTTCATTTGCTCAGTTTCTCATCCACTGTGTGTTGCTTTCAGGGAATGCGTGATTAGAGCCCTCTTATTAAACTACAGGCATAACGCCAAATCTTTAGCACCTCCTGGATGTATCAACAAGTAGCAAAGTTATCACGTCAGGAACCTCTACAGTAGAATTTATCCCCTCCACAGAATCACTGGTGGGAGTCCGTGCTGCTCTCGCTGGATATCAGTGATGAAACCCTGTAGAAACTGTATTAGCTCCATCATGTGACTTTCATGTTCAGGCTCATATGAAATGTTTCT
>JAMWET010001940.1:145000-147500 GCA_024036415.1 Prochilodus magdalenae | reverse complement strand
GGAGACAGAGACAGACAGCCAGGGAGACTGGCTAACAGACAGCCAGGGAGAAAGGCTAACAGACAGCCAGGGAGACAGAGACAGACAGCCAGGGAGACAGAGACAGACAGGCAGCATGATAGACAGAAAAATACAAACACAGACAGATCTCCTTTGATGTGAGCTGAATAATAACACTAAATTTAGGAATCAATAATAAATATGTAGATAGATAAATAAATAAATAAATAAATAAATAATTAGGCCTACACAGTGAGATTACACAATGTACTTGTGGTTACAGGCACCGTGAACTAACTAAGAGAATTCCATCAATTCTTTTAATGAACAAAGCAATTGTTATTAATGTGTAATATCCTAGTATGGCGGTAGTTTGTGTCAGATACGTATGCTCATCCTGATTTTAGGCCAAACTTTAGTGTTGTAAAAAATACAAAGCTGCTACATACTGAATCCAAATGACATGAATAAAGAGCACTGGAGATGTTAGGATTATGGGGGATTTATTGGGCCCAGTGCTTTTTGGGATGAGTGTATATACAGGTAGAGCTGCTATATTAAACCAGGAGCATCTCTAAGCCTCCTCATCATAAACTGAATCATATCCAGCTAAACAAACAGCGGGGGATTTCAACCCACTGACCTGCAGCTCATTCCTCTGACCTTTCTCCACTCACCTTTGACCCTAAGCTACTGCTTCACGACCTGTTCAAACCGCACAGTTAAACACAGTTCAGTCAGTGTCAGTCACCATCCTCACTCTGCTTCAACACAGGTTACACTCCATTCTGCCCTCATCGGGTGTATATTAGACCCAATGGGCTGTAGCCGGTCATTATGAGTGAATGTCCCTTGTTGTCAGTGATGGAGTAACTGTGGATCAGCATAGCTGACCTCAGCTGGTGTCTTCAAGCCTTACCTACATTAAAACTAATACACTAATAAAGTATTTAACATTCTATTTATTTTTAAACTTATTTAATAAACAATAATAAGATGAACAATAATACTGAATTTGAAAGACAACTCAATCATTACTATTATTATTACTTTGTAAATAAAGCATGCATGTGCTTTTTTGGGATTTTTTGGGGTTATGTTGCTCCAGGGCAACACTGTGTATTAATGGAATGAAATGTGTCATGTGTGTCATTTATTTATCTAAATATTTGAAACAAAACTAAGCAACTTAACTACTTGTTGGTTCCAAATAGTACTGAATAATTATTGGCTTGAAAATCATTTCTGTCACAGGTTATTTCTAAAGAATACACCGACCTTAAAGCAACAATAAGAAGGAATTTCAAACTGGCTTTGTTTTTCAACAAACTAAAACTGGTTATCTAGAGAGCAAAATTGCATTCAAGCTAAAAAACACTTGTGGACGAAACAATAAACTATAACTGTAGTGCTCCAGTGGCTATACAAGTGATGCTTCATTTGCTACAGGCTACATCTATGCAGTCACACAATGTTGCCTTTAGGCAACATACATATTTTATACAGCATAAAAAAAAACTATTTAAATGATACAGAATGCACCTTGCAAATGATGTAAATTATCCTTTTGTATCAATGAAAAAATGCTTTTAAAAAATCTGCTTATACAAGGGAACCTATCCAAGGCAAAAGCCTGTCCACAAGTGGCGCCATGCAACAAAGAGGTTTTAAAATTCTCTCCAGGAAATACAATGACCAAGCACCAACTTATTCTTGGTTTATTCACACTTCTGCCTTTATTATAAGCCATTCGCTTGTCATTAAATATGTATCATGTCTTTGTAAAGTGAGAAATGGGGGTATGTTAACCTGAGGCAACAACAACGGATGTGTGCAATAAACAAACAAACAAACAAATATGGCTAACCTGTTAATCACAAATATGTACATAACGATTAATCCACTGAAATGACAGGCTCACTTCTTACTACAATCTGAAACCTGTGAGGATGAACAGGACCAGCGTGGGCCACAGGTCCTATACCCTCATGCTATATCCAGTAACGCTCTGAGGCCCTGCTGCATTTCAATATGGCCCTCCAGCTGTATTCATCAAAGCCACATCTAAGCAGGACTCTTGCAAGGACACTTCATTCAGTTTGAGCGCGTTCCCCGTTCTTCAGATGGGACGCAGTCGCTTAATAACCTCCCAGGGGACGGGGGAGAGCTGCGGACACCGCGAGGATAAAGAACCGTTACAGGCTAATGCATATGGACCTGAAGATTCAAACCAGAGGGCACCAGCAGGTTAGCAGACAAAAGAAGAGAGGCATCATAAGGAACCACTTCAGCAGCAATCAAGAGGGAGGAGTGCATCTTAGCTACTCATTATACTTATGTCTAACCTCCTGTTTATGGTGTACTCTAAAAAATAGAGCTTTCTGGATCCATATTTCAGTAAGTAGCTCTTCCTGTAGATGAGATGTCAGAATATTGTGTGTATTATATGTAATATTAATATGTAATATTAAGCTTAAAGGTGCCACTGAATGGAAAACTG
>JAMWET010001940.1:132500-140000 GCA_024036415.1 Prochilodus magdalenae | reverse complement strand
AAGCCCAATGCATGCTCAATCTATCCCCATGCTTTACAGGTAGAGAAGTGTTATATTATTACATAAATGCACCTGTGATCTCCAAACATTCCTTTGCTCGTTGTAACTCTATTAGTCTACGGGATGCTTTAGCCTCGTGTAGATGTTACTTTGCAAAAATCTGAGGCTGAATTTTGTGTTGAAGATGCAGAAAAGCCATAGCACTAACAACCTAAATAAGCTCAAGTCTCTTTTACCACTCTACTTTTAAAGCTAACAATGTTTTATATTTTAGGTTTACGCTTTTTGGAGATCAGTTCATCATTCTCTCACTTAGCTATTGACAGAAACAAACACTTTGACCAGGGAAGGCCAAACACCTGCAAACTTTGTATACTATGAAATGCAGTGGATGTTATGCAATTACTGTGCCATTACAAAACATGACCTTAGCCCAGAATTACTGAGCCCCTGATACTGCATAATTAACATTACCATAAAAGCTATGAACTTATTTGTTCAGTAACACTTTACAGTAATCACTGACTAACTAACATTAGTGATGCATTACTTAACTGAAATACATTAACAATGGGTAACTAATGTTAAGTAAACATGTAACAAACACGTAGTTAAGCATTGTAAGCACTGCTAATGTGCTAATGCCATTTATTACTTCATGTTGGCTAGTCAATACTTAATACTGCCATTTGTTCTTTATTCGTACTATACTTTATTCCATTTACACGGACAGCTTTATCCTTAAGCTTTACTCAAAAACAAAATAGTTTCTCTCGTGTCCATCAACAGAGTGAGCTATTCTGCACTTTCCTGAAACCCCTATTTTTTCCATTAGCTGAAAGGATAATCATCGGTACTGTAGTGTTGCTCAGAGTTGATCCAGTAAATGCTGCTAATTGGATTAGCCCAGTGACCTCTCCCCTACTGACCACCTAACACACACACGCGCACACACACACACACACACCAAAAGCCCCTGTGCAATACCTCCTGTGGCGGCTACAATTGTTGTCGACTCAAAGAGCCCACTGAGTCTGCTCACGAAGACCACAGACCAAAACATGATGAAACATGATGACCACCCATGCTGGCCATAGTTACCGATGCTGTACACATAACCACAGCAAACAGCCCACTGTTAATACAGGACATAACAGTCTAACAGTTCTACTCAGCATGTCCTTAAAGCACTTAAAGCCCAACATTAACACACTTCTAACTACCGAGCAGACTCAACATACCAGTGTTCACCCAGCATTAAGCAATACCGCTTTGTTTACACTTCACTCTTGTACATTTAAAGCACATAACACAAAATATTGGTCTATTGGTAAATTACTCATGAACTGCCGCACAATACACAGAGCACTCTGATGAGTTCAAAACAGTACATGATGGAGTAAAACAGAAAACACATTTAAAGACGCAAACAGATTAATCACTGTGTTTCTTACGTTTTCTGAAAATAAACGAGTGGCTGTCACACTCAGGTTAGAGGTAAGAGAATTCCAGTCATGTGACGCACAGAAACAAAGTGCAGAACGACTGAAAAGTCCTTACTGATAGTATGTAGTCACCTTCTCTAATGACACTTGTTGACCTGTTTGTCGTTTACAAACTCTCCAAGATCTTGAAAGTAATTTGAGCCAAACTCTGTATTCAATGCCTCACTGATAGTGTAGTGTAGTTTGCACTTGGTCTATGTTAGGAGAACTGGCCTGGAGTGCAGTAGCTCCTCTGAGCAGATTAGATATGAAATATTGAGAGAGCCTATAAAAAGAAGCGAGGAATTTGTTTTCTCTTGCTTAGGAGAACATGGAAACACTGAAAGCTCAACACACACAATGCCCGGAGCACATGTCTGTCAATTTCTGCTGCTTAAACCACCTGCAGAGGTCCACACACACACACACACACACACACACACACACACACACACACACACACACACACACACACACACAGACACACACAGACAGACAGACAGACAGACAGACAGACAGACAGACAGACAGACACAGACACACACACAGACACACACTCTGTACTGTGAGTACTGTGCAAAATCCCACCCTTTAGTTATTTAATATCCAATCAAAACCACCATTAAAGGTGCAATATGTAAGATTTTAAGTGTAAAGTTGACTTGTTTTTTCACAGTAGAAGGATGGACAGGAACACCTGTGGTCTGATATGAAGCTAACCTGTAGCTTGGCGTACTCCACTCTCTCAAAGATAATGGCTTTAAGTACTGTTCATCTAATGGAAACAGGTAAAGGTGGCCTAGCAGTTCTTGCATCATACATACATATACACACACACACACACACACACACATACACACATATACATATATATATATATATATATATATATATATATAATATATATATATATATATATATATATATATATATCCTGTTACAGAGTCCTGTTTTCTCTGTATATCTTTGTATATATGTTTTCCAATCCGTGCAAACTTCTAAGCCCCTCAGATAAGCGTCCTGATGAAAATGAATACCCTGCACTTACGAGCTGTTTTGGCTGAAAAGTAAATAAATGAGGGATGGTCCCTTTCCTTTGCACAGAACAGCATATGGAAAGGTAGAGCGAGTGTGCGCGTAGCTGTTGACACACATTTCAAATTGTTACACTCACCGCGATGCGCAGTAGTGTTCCCTTCACCGATGCCCATCTGTCTTGCCTGCGGTCGATGACCAGGATGAAGCCAACTCCTGACGTGCTGAGGCTGCGAAGCAAAGCAGCATGGTCACCATAGCAGCACATTTACCTCTCTCCATATATCCATCTCTCTTTCATACATTCAACACAAAAACTGAATTCCACCCATAAAACATGACACTGTCTTTAAAACCCAAACTAGACAATGTAAGATTTAGAATTTACTACATTTTACCCAAACACAAAGATCCTATACTACTGCACACCGCCATTCAACCTTAATGTACTAGAGAAATCCTCTTTAAATACACATATACATACATATACAGAATACACATAAACATAAAGCTGAATATATGCATAGTACACCATGTGATCTGTATACAGCTTTCATATTAGACTGTACTAATACACTGCATTCCTCTTTATAGGCATTGTAGGCATATATACATACTGAATCATGTTGGATACTGCAACATGTATGCAAAGGCATATGTAATAGACAAGCATTAGCACACTGTACTTCTCTATAAGCCCATCTGTAATAGGCTTCGGTTCGGTACTGAAACAGCCTCCACGCCGCAGAGCAATCTTACACATCTCCACACATCCACCTACAGAATTCAATTAACCAGAAGCTTATTCACGTGACCACAAGCACATTATCACGGATAACGAACCCACACACATACACATACACTCAGATCTCTTATTCCGGATGGTAACCGTAGCGTCGCCGTGTGGAGGATGCTGAGCTGGTTGCTGCATCCATCACCATGGAAAGCGGCTGTACGTTCCCTCGAGCTGCATCGCCATGGTTACGACAACAGTCGTCTTCGGAAAGCCGCTATTTCAGGCACAAACGAGGAAGCAGTTCAGCCAGAGAAAGAGCTGTAGTCCTTGTAACGTCCTTAAAATGGAAGCCGGGTTGATTGCTGGTCCTGGCAAAATCCGCAAAACGGCCTTGGTTCAGTGTGCATGTGTCTCTCTCTCTCTCTCTCTCTCTCTTTCTCTCTCAGCAGTGCTCCCACTGTTTACGGCTGCCTCCCCGCTCAATCTCTCATCCAATCCCGCGGCATCAGGTGCTGCCTACCATCCAATCACAGCACAGCACTGCCCATGATGGACAGCGCAGCCTGCAGACCCCCTCAAATTGCTAATGTGGAGGGGCTGGAGGGAGGGGACTCTTTAATATGGTGATGTTTTCATGGGCAGGTTCTGCTTGAGCCAAGCCGGTGACTTGTGGATGCCCATACGTTAAGGTGCCGCCTAATTGGCACCCTACTGTGAATACGTGCGTCGATTCGTAGTGCACTACACAGGGTGCAGGGAGCCATTGCTTCTCTATATAACCCACTGTCTCTCTCTATAACCCTCTCCCTCCTCCTCCTCTTCCTAAAGAAATGAGCTCATTCCTTTTTTCCCCTCTCCTGTTTGACTCCCCCTCTCGCACCTCTCCTTACTCTCTCTCGCTCTTCCTCGCTCCCCCTCCTTCCTATGCCATTTCCCACACTCCATTGCTCTGTTGGAGGGAGAACAGAATGAAAGACAGAGTGGGAGAAACAGAGAGAGCGGGAAGGGAGAGGAGGAGGGGTTGAAGAAGGGGATGCGGTTTTCCATCAGTAAGAGTGGCCATGCTTTCCAAAGCCTCAGCACTGCAGGACCATCAAAGCCTCCAGCACTGAGGACGCGCTCCAGTCTCACCGACAGGCTTCAGCTGACTACACATTATTAACCTCTATTCAAACACTGGAGGAGGGGGGCCTTGTGGTCTCTGTGCTGTTGGATTTTGGAATATGGATGCATTTCGTAGTCCTTGTAACAAGCATATTACGTTTATGATTATTTGGAAAATGATTAAATGCATCACAAAACAATACACAAAGCACAACAGGATAGCAATGTTTAAAAAAGGCCTACATGTTTTATTTTGGTGCAAAAATTAGGCACAATATATTAAAGAATCCCATTAAAACAAATTATAATTTATTTTACCATTTTGAATTAGATCCAGCTCAATGCATTACGATGTACTGATCTTGGCAAGCTACTGAATAATTCAAGTCAACCTGATATAAAAATGACTTTTGTGCCTTTCTAGTTCATGTTTCTGCTCATATTAGGTCAGTATGTCATATTACATCACTGAAAAGACAACATTCTTGATTTCTTGATTGAATCTCTGATTAAAGCGTCGTGACCTATACTTTTGAGTTTGGGTTACATCACTGTGCACCAGGGTGGAAAACGACATACTAAAGGGCCCACGCCTTCTACATTATTATACTTTTACTGAGTTCCATATATAAAGGGTGTGTGGGATCATACAGCACAACATTAATACTTCATAATAAAATCATCATTTCCCACCTCTCCCACAGAAACAACTAACCTCAGCTGCCAGAAACCACTTGCTGGAACTCTAGCCTATTAAATTGTTATAAGGTGATGCAACCTCATAACAAAATCAGTATTGCTTGCTACCTGGCAAGCTCTGCTCACCCTTAAAAAACAAACACACACCATTTCCTGCTAACACCATAAAACTGATGGTGCTGGGTTGGTATAGTGTAGAGCCTCCTGTGCTATAGAATGGAGTTCGATCCCCTACACTATATCAATAAGGGTCCTTTGTCAAGACCCCTAACACTACGTTCACCTACCAGTGTAAAAATGATTATGTTGGAAGTGGCTCTGGATAAGGGTGTCTGCCAAATACCCTACATGGAACTGCACCACTCTGAAACCCAACTCAGCTTCAGTTTAGCTTGAAAAGCTTACCAACTTGTTCTATCTGTGTTTCAGGACTGAACATGTGGAACATGTAGCAGAATGCTGCTCTAGCAGCTGGACAATGAAGTGGGTGAGCTGACCAAAGACCCAGGAGCTCTAACGGAGTGTGTAAGACAGAGGATGAATGCAGACATACAGCATGATAAGATCTACTGTGAATCTTCTGGGAAAACTGAAGCATGTAATCTATTGTAGTATACCCCAATACAATTCTCAACATAATAGGTCCCCTTTAAGAAGTGGAGGAAATTCAGTTTGGGCCTTTGAATCATAGCGACATGTTTAACCCTCACACCTCTGAAAACCACCACCACCCCCTCCTCCATCACCACCACCTATCATTGAAAGAAAGCCCATACCTAGGTCAGCTACCTGATAGTGTTGCACTCCCAGAACGTTTAGTATTTTTTACAAGCAGCAGGTTTTAAAATCAGCCTCTTCACTGTAATTACTCTACCATCAGCCACAAATCAGCTTAGATATTAATAACACACATTCCCTCAAACCCAAACCCGCAAAATCAATTAGTATGTAAAGCGATGGCATTCTTTCACTGATACCCTCCCGCCCCCGCCACCCAAAAGTCCTCTTCTAGGAGAGTCATTTAGCAAAGAACCACCAAATTAAACCCACATCAGCATGCCATTTTGAGACCAGAGGACCTCAGGCAATTAGAACCTCCCTCCCTTCATCTGTTTCACCTTCACTCTCCCCCTCTCCCCCTCCTTTCACTAACCCCAACTCCCTAGAGAGAGAGAGAGAGTGATAAAAGGATTTCTCTTCACAGTAAAGCAAAACATATAATTAAGCTATGGCCCTATGCACCAGTCGACTATTTAGCCAACGGATATCAAACGTATTCCCTCCCAAAGCAAATACATCAGAATATCAGCACGCATGCGCCCTCTCCTCGGACCAGCAGGCTGAAATATTCATTAACTACAAATCTAAATGCGAAGCGTGATCTCGCTCAGCAAGTGCAACTAAAACCTGCATGCTCTGCTTTATTATTGATGTGAATATTAATGATTCAGTGCTAATATGCAAAGCCTTGTCCTCTTACAGGCCTTGCTGGAAAAGCTGAGCCTTCAGTGACCTCTGCTGGCAGGACAGGGGCCAAGTGCTATTCCAACCTACACATGTGGTGCCTACATACTGCGTTTGAAGAGCACAATGACAGGCTGAGGAAGCTTCTTATTTCAATATAGAAAAACAAGCACAGAAATATACATTAGTTAAGATATAGAACAGGAAACTGGGTATGGAACTGACATGCTCTGAACTTCAAACACTGCTGTGTCCTCCACATACCTGCGTTTACAAAAGAGGGTGGTAAAAACAGGCTACTTCCCAAATACTAGGCTGTTCCATAACAGTCCTGAATCATTCATTTTTAGGACAACAGAGCATCAGCAGTGAAAATGGTGGACTACTGCAGGCTGAAGGTGAAGTCAGCACCTCTAATTCCCTTTTCCAAGGAGCTGAATTATCAGCAGTCTTTAAATGGGGGTTTATGTTGACCTCCTATTCATCATCTTCCTAATTTAATGTCCAGTTCCACCTTAAACGCTACAGCTTGCTAAACCAGGTACCAGAATGTTACTGCTACATCACTGCTACATTAAGGGATAACAAATAATTCACAAAGCTAGCTGGAGAACAGAAAGTTAACGATAGCGTTCAAATGCTTAACAAGATCCCGGATTTTTTTTACCTGTAGTCTTTCATTCTGTCACTCCAGATAGCGCTCAAACCTTAGACAAGATCAAGCAGCTTCTCTCTGGGTTTAATACTGAGGAGACTAAAGAGTCCCACCTCTGTTAGCATCACACCTGTAAGTAGCAGCCATGCTGTGTGATTGTAGCCACTGTTTGCCAGTTGAAGCAGTTACATAACAGCTATTAACTTGAATTTACTTTTTTGATGTGAAGATTAAAGGCAAGTAGGTAGTGCAGATATCATTAACTCAATAGTATGACAACCCAGCTTATTCACACCGTGGTTCATTTCAGTTTTACAGTTGTG
>JAMWET010001940.1:110000-127500 GCA_024036415.1 Prochilodus magdalenae | reverse complement strand
CTTGATTTAACATGTCCCTTTGGTCAAATTTTTCAGGGGTACCATCATTTCTGTCCAGGCCTGTTTCAAAAGTTCATTTTTTAAAATAATTCTGTTAAAGGATGGTTGAAAAGCAATGTCTGACTTTCATTTGTTCTTCACTTTCATAGAATTTTTATTTATTATTACTTTTCTCAGATTAAAGTTATTTCTGTTACCATTGTGGGTTTTTCTTTCATTAACCGAGGGGTACCAACAATTTTGTCTATGTGTGTACAGACAGTATACTGTCTGTTTTCCCAACACTGATTTTTAGCATAGTCATTAGGTCACTTGTCAGTTATCATATCATATGCAATTACTCCACCCTTGTAATCAGGCCTATGGTGCATACACAACTTGAACATTCTAGGAAGTAAATGAAAATCAGCTGTGTTAGCTAGTCATGCTAGCACTTTTAAGTTATATCTTAAAATGAGCTCATATTGTCACTCGCTAAACATTTGGTAAAGGTAGGGCTTAATTAATGCCATCTGTTTTAATCAAATCAACATAATTAAAGGATCTGAGTCTCTCAGAGAAAAAGGATACCCCTGTTCTAAGTCCAACTCCATTGATTCCATTCATTAGAATGATCCATATGGAAAAACGTGAGTATGTGTCATCACTAAAAGAACGAGTGTGTCTGTGAGTATCCTGTGAGTTGTGAGCCTTTTGGTGTTGGAAAATGTGAGAATGACAAAGCACACAAATCTTATTTGGCTGCCCGTGTGCGTGTCCACGGTGGCACTCCTGCTCTACTGGCACGGATACTGCTAAAGTGCACTTTTATAAATAAAATGTGCTGAGTCTGCACTCCTAACTCAACTACATCTGCAGCACGACACACCAGGCCGAGTCAAGGCAGCTGCTCTATAAATACTCTGCTGCATACGAGGGCTTAGTCATACGTAACAACTGAACGGTTCAAATATCACTCCTGTGACTGATATATGCCTTCGGTTTTAGGGCCCTGAAACGCCAGCCGAGTGGCGAGAGGTGAAGATTACTGTACTCAGTGACCACCCTGCTGGTGTACAGTAAGAGTTTGTGGACCATCTGCTGATGCACAGTGTGTACTGGCTATTCTCTAGTCCTTCATCAATGGTTTCTAACCACAGAGCCACCTCTGGCTGGATATTTTAGGGTGGTGGACCACTCATCTCCAGTTACACTGCTCTGCCCGATACCTTCGTATGAACAGCACACATAGTATTTATGCTGATTTAGGGCTCAGCTAAACCAATGTAGAATACAATCTGAAGTCTGAGAGAGCAGAACTCAAGCTCCTATGGTTGGTGTGACGGAAAGCTGAAGCCTGATGTGTTCTGTGGTGCTTGGGGTTGTAGTGTTTCGGCTATAAAAGCTTAGTCAGCAGGCCAAACATGCCAAACCACAGCAGAGGCACGTCTCCAGCTAAGTGATGCTAAAATGATCCAGTTCAGAGGTGTGCAAAGATGGTATAAGCTATACGTGTTGTGTTTGTAGCTGTTAGTCATCACCGAGTCGCTATCATGTTTTGTTTATTGGAGGTTTGCCCTGCTTCTGATTTTAAGCCCCCTACTATCTACTACCTCACAGAATGAAATACACAGCTATCAGCATCGTCGTCTAGTGTAGGAGCATAGTATGCTAGGCTAAATTTGGAATAAACTTCATAATTCAAAATTGGACCATATTTATACTCACTATTTAATATAACATTTCTAGTGACATCAATGCTATACCTGATAATGGATCAGTGCCATCTCCATTTACACTAGATAGAGTACTTTAGAGTAATTTAGCTGAGGGCTCCATCTTATGAAGACGTTATTTGTTCATCTGCTTGCAAAACAATGACAAACCTGTAACTCATGACTTTTCTGTTGTTGTTAGTTAGTATTAGTAATCAAAGCCTGGTAAACACTGCACTGTGCTGTTGTTAGATCTGATCTCAGTGGCTACTTGTTCGTCCACTTCTATAGCCCCTAATATTGGATCAACATGGTTCTTCTGTCAGAAACAAATTAGCACTTTAGTTACACGTCATCTGCATATAGCTTGAAAGCATCCACTGTATGTTGACTCTTACATGCATGTTATTGCTATGGTGGTTGGTGTAGCTCAGCAGATAACACCAATACCTGCCAAGTAGCCACCACCACATGTGGGAAACTGGGGTTCGAATCCTGGGCTGAGTGACTAAGCTGTGCTACACCAATAAGAGTCCTTGGGCAAGACCTTGGATAAGAGCGTCAGCTAAATGCCGTAAATGTAAATGTAATGTAAATGTATTGCATACAATACACGTACAAATGTACAAAATATCCCATTACAATATTTTAAATCTTATTAAATGACTACCTCAAGTCATCGGTGTCCAACAAAAAATAAGTACCTCTAAAATAGCAACTTTACAGGAGATTTGAATTATTAGATTTGAAAATTAATTTTAATTTTGGGCCACTTCTGTTGGTCCACCCTCAATACATTTTTCACACAATGTAAACGGCAGCTGCTGTGTTCAAATGATGCTGTGTTATCTGCTTTCCCATAAAAAAATCCCATCTGTATTTCCCCTGAAAATAAACTGGAAAAAAAAGAAAAGAAAACACAAGATGTTTTACTTTGGACACCAACGATATGTAAATATTTGTTTGTACTTAGTCATGCATTTGTAACCCATTTGTAAAGTTTATTTTGTGTACATTAGAAAGTGGTGGGTGGGGTATACAGAGAGATACACAGGACTGACTATCAAACACTAAGATGGAAAGTGGAGAAGGTCATCTCCATAACCATAAGGCTATAAAGGCATTTCAACTGACCCAGGATCAACTTCTTTTCCCCAGTCTTAATCTTTACCATTATTAGTTGAGCTGCAGAACTGTTCTCAAGTCAGTGACTGCAGATTTGTTAAACCACAATCACATACTAGCTCTCTTCCTGTGGTTCCCTGAGGTGGTGAAAGATATTCAGTAGGGAGAGTGTGAATGAGTGTGGCTCCAGGCATGAATTCTGGTGTGGGGTCCACTGGTCAATAAAAGAGGTCTCACCTGACAGGAAGGCAAAGCCTTTACTGAGGTCAGGGCCGATGTCTGCAGCACAGAGTGGACTGCTCTCCTGCTGCATGATCTCATCTGCACACAGAGAAAAAGAGAGACAGAAAGGGAGAGAGAGAAAGAGAGTGTGTTTTAGCATGGACAGTATTCAATATAGCACTAC
The DNA here is from genome assembly GCA_024036415.1 of Prochilodus magdalenae. Taxonomy (NCBI): domain Eukaryota; kingdom Metazoa; phylum Chordata; class Actinopteri; order Characiformes; family Prochilodontidae; genus Prochilodus; species Prochilodus magdalenae. The sequence goes on along the minus strand of JAMWET010001940.1, from coordinate 124,275 downwards.
CTTACAGGGTTTAATCCAACTGTATAGGCCTTAGTAAGACACACAGTATTCTTTCAGAGATGTATCAACATTCAAAGCCGAGTCAAATTCTTCAAAATCAGATATGAGCTACTTTCGTTAGCTTTCAGTGTCAGCGGTGTGCAAGCACTGGCTTTAAAGGAGCAGTGTGTGAGATTTTTTTTTTGAACAATGATATCTTTTATTACTAAAATGAAAATAATCTGTTCACATTCCACAGTATCATACTACACATTAAGTCATAAATAGCATTTCAGTACAACCGAATGAACAAGTGAACATAAACATGAACATCCTGGCAGGCGGAGACCTTAGAAAACAAATTCTTAACAGCTTGGGGAGATTAAAGAAGATGAAAAGAGGAGAGGAAAAAAAAGAAAAAAGGAAAAAAAAAAGAAACACATATTAGCATAATTTATATAGTTACCGCATACATTCATCTATTCATACATACACATGTACACGTATCAACCTATCTGCCCGCGCTTAAACACTTAAACACATGCAGGGCTCATGTGCACAAATACTCAATTTAGTAGGCTATAATGTCAGTTCCAGGTATGCTATCAATGGTTTCCACCTTTTCTTAAATAAATCAGTGGTTAGGTTTAACTTTGCCGTTATTTTCTCCATAAGATAAACCTTCACCAATATCTCTTTCCATTCTTCTACAGTAGGGGTTGAAAGTTTACACCAATGTACAGTAATCATTTTTTCTTGCTACCAAAACCATAAATCCAAGCAGATACGATATTTCCCTGCTTGACAACTCGTTTGGGGGCACTCCCAGAACAAAGACAACGGGTTTCCGTTCAATAAAAATATGTAAAATATTTGAAATTTCCTCTCTGATTCCTTCCCAAAATATTTTAATCTTTGGACAGTCCCAAAAAACATGGGTATGGTCAGTGTGTGAGATTTAGGGGAATCGTTAAATAGTGCAGTTGTTACAGAAGGGTGCCAGAAGGATAGGGAAGCTTGAAAAAGAAGTTGCCAATTGCTCTTATTGGAACATATTATTAAAATAATTATCAGGATGATATGATCAACTTATCAAGGAGGAAATACCGATACTAAGCTGACTCTAAACTAAATGAACATTAATAAAACAATAAAACATTTGAAAGACTGAGTTACACCGTACTAATGATGTGGGTGTGCCAGGCTGGATTGCTCGGTGGGTAGAATGAATTGCTAACTCTGGTGCTACTGAAGCATTTCGTGTTATGAGAGAAGTTGCCGTGTGCAACATCGCTGCTCCAGGTTACACACTGCTCCTTTAAACTTAGGAAAAAGATACGAAACATTTTAATTACACAGGCAGGTCGTTTAAGAACAGAGGTGTGTTCTGATATACTGTATGCGAATTTTCAAAACATGGCAGTGAACCATGCAGACAAAAAAGATCAGATCTGATCGAAAAAAAATAAAAACTGCTCTCTCAGGTCAGCAATGCCAACGTAGCTGAAGTATATGACCAGTACAGAGTGGAGAATGGAGGAGAAAAGAGACGAGGGGAAGGCTGAGAAGGAAAGAAGTGAGAGAGGAAGCAGACGGTACGATTTCTGCGCTAGGAGAGAAATGGATTACCCTAAGCTGCTTTACACACTGCTGCTGCTTCACTGTGTGTGTCTGTGTGTGTGCGCGTGTGTGTGTGCGCTTGTGTGTGTGTGTGTGATGAAGCAGATGTGCAGTGGGTTTATGTGGATGAAGTTCAAACAGACACACCTATCCTGCGCATGTGTTTAAATGTGTACAGGTTTGAGGGCGTGTTAGAGAGAGAGCAGCTGCAGAACAAATACAGCACACAAATACACACATTAGCCCCAGTGAACACACACCTGACCCATCAAAGAACCCTCCCTCACACAGGGACATGCTGGAACAGCTGGAAGACTGGAGGACAATATTTGCTGACAGTAAAGACAGTAGCGGATCATGTACAGAGAGAAGTAGGCCACACATTTAAATATCTACCCCCTACCCCTCATACACGGCTTCAGTGCACCAAACACAAAAGCAGGTGAGCCCTGTAGCTACTTCTCTCTTGAGAAGCCGTAAATCAGAATCATTAACATCAACACTGCATGTGCTGCGAGGTGAGTATTCAGCACACTGCGATGACTATGCTGAACTGATATATTGTGTGGCCCTAGTTGCTACCATAAACCTCGTTGTTCAAACCATATTACCAATGTAGGTTAACATGAAAGAGAATCTATGATGCCCATTATTAACTAAAATAATCATTAAATGATTAATTATTAGCTGATTATTGCATTGGGGGGGTGGGGCACAATAAAACATCTTAAGTGCATTTTGCTCTTCCGTTTTGCCTTCACCTTAAGTTAGTGGTGTACAGGCTCTGGAAGGAAACGCTCAAAAAGATATCCAGCCTCGTAAACAGAGTTTGAGACCCTACGTTTACCTGTTAACACTTCAGTTTTTGCCAGTTGAAGGCTGAACTGCTTTAAATATTTCCCTTAAGCATTTGACCTAAGACATATACTCTGGCTTGAAGCTTGGAATGCCGATCATACAGTGTGCCAGAGAATTCTTTAATCTACAGGTGATTTATCTGAGCACTACTGTGTTAAACGTCCCCACCTTATCTTTGTTAGGAAAACATTGTTGATTACATTGATTATAATTAAAACTGCTGCGTTCATGATTTGAACACTTCACTCTTCAAAAATTTACTGAACATTGAAAGTGGTAGCACTGTATGGGGGCATGCCAAGCTTGCCTGTAGGCGGGCAATAATGGTTGTGTTTTGAGATCACCTTGTAACAGGGAAAAGGCTGGAATTCCAACAAGATGTTTTACTGCAGCTGAGAAAAGTGGATTCTGTGCCGGAGAGTTTCTCCCTCTGGCGTGTACTTTGAGCTTTGTAGAAAACACTTGCACAAAAGGCCACATAAAACATTAAAGAGCTGAGAAAACCAGAAAACATAAAAGGTCCTCATTAACAAACAGATCACTGAAAGTCCAACACACTGATACGGCCTCTGTCCCACAGAACAGAAGTTGTGCAGCCCAGCGTCCGTTTCTCCTAGCCAAATCACTGCTGTTGCCAGGACATGGGGGTGCTTTATGATGACAGGCCTCCAAAAAACATGAAACCAGAGAGCCAATGAAAAGAAAGATAATGAACAGAGAGAACAAAAACTGCTCAGTACCAAATACTTCATTGACAAATCACTATAAGTGCAAACACAATTCATTTGCACAGATGCTGTCATTTCAGCAACATCTTAAAGTGTGTACAAATATGATGTAATAATGTATTTATCATCCTGCGATACAGGCCAGGTCATTAAAGCCACGCTGCCCAACAGCAGGGCTGAAAGTATTACGCAATTCTGGCTAGTAACGGTACAATAACAAATATAGAGCACTCTGCTGTGGAACGCTGCTTGATGACTCAAGAGTACCATTAAAGGGTCGTCATAGCATGCAGCCACAAACACACTCTGTTTATTGGTATAGCTTGAGGGCGATAACAAAACCAGGTCTGCAGATTCTACAGCAGCTTTTGCGGGGGGGGGGGGTGTTCTGTTGAGCAGTACTGATAAAATCAATAAAAGACAATACCTTCTGAATATATCACAGTATCAGGTGATGTTTAAGCTTGCATGAAAACAGATAATAAACAAAGCAATGCAGTCCATGCAAATCTCCAAAATAGCAACTTACATTAGAATTAGGTTTTGCTATTTCTGTAATCAATGAAACGAGACCATTTTGGGCCATATCTGTTAATCTATTAATAATGCCATTTTAACACAATGTAAACTGAGCTGCTGTTGTGATCCATAATCAATGGATCAATCAACAAATGATACATTTTTCTTTGTACAGTGACGGCATGCTTTCTAAACACTGGCACCAAGGAGGACACAGTATGGCAAATGTTGACCAGACAGAACGTTCAAAACGTTCAAAGCTTATTAAACGGCTTAAAATTTCCCAAACCTGAAATCTGTAAAGGTCTGTTCCTTTACTTATGTATTTCTTCATCGCTCTGTTTACATGTTTATTCATTGGTTTATTTGCACATTACCTCATCCGTTTATTAGTTCATTTGTCTGGTCGTCTGCAAGTCTGTTCATCCACAACTTATTTTCCTCATAAATACATTTTAGGAGAAATATTCTCAGAATTATATTTGAGTAAAAACATCTAAATCTACAAACAGACTTACTAACACAGCTTCAGACACAGGAACACAAGCATTAGCCAAGGACACTGGAGTAAAAGCATTAGCCAGTAATAGGACAGCCTTGGCATTCAGTGACTACTTACTACGCCACAAAGTGACCAGTCTCCCATTTGATTAACAGGTTGCTGTAGTCAGACCCTTCAGAAGCCACTGAGATAAATGCGGTTGCTAGCTAACCTGCTATTAGAGGTCATAACAGCTCACCAACACCTTGTTTGGTGGAAGAGTGATGAAGTTCCACCTTAGGCTCCAGCACGACATGCCACTACTCGGTCAGAGCATCCAGACTGAGAGTAGTCTGTAGAAATGTGGTGTGGATCTGATTTCATGTGGCGCTTTGCTGTCCAGACCACCAAAAATCAATCTAGATGGAATCTGGATATCCTGAAAATCTTATTTGTGCTGGAAATCTGAACAAGGCCTAAAACAAGTACGTGTCACAGTTTAAAACAGTAGGACACCATTATAACAGTCTGACACTTGGACATGCAGATTGTAGATTACTCCATGCTTAACCAGTACAGATTAAGGAAGCAGGTTCTAGCTAAAGGTTCTGGGTTCTTTTCTAGTAATCTCTCTCTTATCATAAGGCCTTTTACCCACACCTAGTTACATGTGAGAAAGAGCTTGACACAGCTTGAAACAGCTGTTGGGTCTAATGGGCTCTCGCTAACTCTTGATCCACGCTAAGTTGGTTAGGTTCACAGGAGCTCACACGAACACAAAGCACAGTTATCAGGGCTATATCCTGTAGATAAGAGCTCTCTATAGCTTTGGCTTTTCATGGAAGATATAAATAGTGATTTTCAAGGACACAAGATTGTGATTAGCGGATGAAGGACATACATTGTGATAGAGACACAATGCAGATGTCGTTTAGGCTTCATGATGGCTGCTATTACTGTCTTAAGGTGTACATCAGACAGTACTTGGCCCAACGTATGAAGAAAGCATAGGCACGTCGGGTTTATATCAGGTAACTACTACTTGCTAAATTAGCTTCCATACTTGTTAGCTACACTAGCTTTGTAGCTACAGTGTCAACTAGGCAAGCACAGCTTTAGATACTAAATGTGTAGAAGCTAATTGGCTACACGTAACGTCAGGGGGAAATCATGGAAATGTTACTGCTCAGGTCTCAGCCCCTTTGAGATATAAACAAGAAGGCATCTGTGGTCTATGCAAAGTGAAGCCTACACTTATTCACACAAAGTGCAGATCAGTACTGATCTAGACAGAGCATTAGTTTGGTGCTCACTATAAACTGGGGGAAGGTTCTGATACTAAATCAGCTTCTTGTTTGAATACAGGGCCAGATGCAAAAGAGACAAATGAACAAGTCTTCCTTGTTTGGCCCAGAGGGACTGTCTCAGTTCATGGCTCCTATTGATGCTGAAGGAACACACCATGTGATGGGGACCTTATACTTTCTCTGTAGGCTATTTTTTCTTTTAAATGAATGAATAACCCATGTTGTAACTGCCCTTCAGAAGAGAAAACATGGCAAACACAGCATTTGGTTTTACCATACTGCGTAGACGGCAGGGGTATAACAACACATCACTAAGTGTGCACTCTTTCCTACATCTATAACCATTTAGTAAGTGCTGTTAGTGAGGAAAATTACACTATTCCTTCAGTTAAGGGAGCAATTTGTAAGATGGTGTAACTTGTCCAATTCATACTCCAAACACCACCAGAGACGCACAGTCCCTCCTCGTTCCCTTTACTTTTTACCAGAGGAATTCCCAAACTGCATCAAACGTCATCCCTTTAATGGAAAGCAGCACAAAAGGTAAATCTGGTTTGGCTTCTTTTCATATCACTTCTTTTGTTTGCTGCTGTATGTGGATTCTTGCCGAGAGAGCAGGCGGAGGCTGCTGGTCACTTGCTAAGAGCTTTAGCCATCGCTGTGTTTTTACTGACTTTCATCAGTCAGAGCAGCAGTGCTACTTATCCTCTCATGTTGGAATAATTAGACTACTACTGCACACTACAGTAAATCACTACCACCTCTACAGATACAAACTAGCATTATTAGACAGGATTAGCCAGGGCTAGGTGGTTAGCATGCTAATTCAGTAGATATCTTTGCAACACGATACACAGACATATTTAACATACCATCAAAACTATTATTCCCTCACATTCCACACATTGAATTTTAGCTTATTTTGGAATGTCTTAAAGTAAATATCTTACATATTGCTTCTTTAATTCATACTGAGTTTAGAAAACTAGTTAATCTGTCCATTTCTCTCTTTTAATACCAGAGATACATGAGCAGAGCTATCACAGGAGCAGAACTGTGATACCTCTCACTGACGTATTCATACTTTGTAGTTAATTAGTAAGCAAAGACTGTCCAACATGATTTTCCACTGTCGTGTTAAAGTTGCTGGTGAATGAACCTGGTTTCTGTGTCCACAATACAGATTTACATCCAGTTGGTGTGCCCATCCCTACAGCTGCAATACCATGCAATAACAGGAACGCAGTGATTATGTCTCTGGCTTGAGAGAATATCGGATCGTGAACACAGTTTCTACATAAACAGACAAAAGTACAGTGTAAAACTAGAAATGGAAAGTTCGTGAACGAACTTTAAGTTGGCTTGTAAAAGGCTGATTATTACGTTAAAACGTTTAAAAGTTAAACTACCTTAAATTAACTGCCACTCTGCCACCTTAAATTCACGCCTACCATCTTAAATGTCCTGCCACCTTAAATTCATTGCCATGTTAAATTCACTCCTACCACCTTAAAGTCCCTGCCACCTTAAATTTACCCCTTCCACCTTAACTTTGATGCCACCTTAAATTCACTTCTACTCTCTTAATTTCCCTACTACATTAAATTCCCTGACACCTTTAATCATACCACCTTAAACTCTCTGCCACCCCAATATCTCTCTTACCACCTTAAATTCCCTCATACCACCTTAAATTCAATACTACCTTAAATTCACTGTTCCATATTAACTCCATTGTTTTAGCTGACACTGCTGTGCGTCTGTGGGTCTTTGTGTGAGAGGCCCATGATGACATCACTTGTGGCAGTTGAGATTTGAATTCGCTCGACATTCCGCCTATCATTTCCTATGGGAAAAAAATCGTCCGAAAAACGGCTGCCGTACAAAAACCGTACGTCGAATTCTTAGAAAAGCACAAGCACACTATTCGAGTATAGGACCTACGATCCTGCAAAATTACGTGTTTCTATGTCAAAAACTGTAGGAGGAGAAACTGTTTAATAATAATAAACAATAATAATTTACAACAAAAGAGAAATTTTGCAATAACAAAAGAGAAATTTTGCAATAACAAAAGAGAAATTTTGCAATATAATATTATAATATTAATTGTCTAATGTATATGTTTGTATTTAAGTACTGTAAGGGACTGCACACCTAAGTTTTTCACTCACCTTCACACCTGTGAAAATGTGACATGACCACAAAAGATTTGATTTGAGAAGCAGATTTTGACCACCAAGCAAGTCCTGGCTGATGGACTACATTTGGGGTAGAACTGTATCGTTCGGATGTATCGCCTTACTATCGCTGCAAGACAAATGCCAGCCCTTTTTTGCAGCCAAACACAAGACTCAAGGGCTCAGTCGTCGCCAAGTCTGTCAGCTTTCGCATTGTGTACCAACAGAGAAGCAGCGCCTCGGGCGCTAAACAAAACCGCTTTCGCCATGACTGAGGAGAGGAGAGCCACAGAGCTGCATGCCTATGGGCCCGGTGGCTGTGCCAAAGCCTTCCAGCCGCGCATTCACTGAGCGATTCAGTGGCGCCTGGAAAGCAGCATCTACAAAACAGTCAAAGCAGCAGGAGGAAGAGGAGTAGGCCCAGCGTACACACTTGGCCGCAAATGCTATTCAGCTGAGAAGCGAGGAGGCCTATTTCTTTACAATCCCTTCTATTTTTAATGCACGACTCGGATGGGTGTAGGCACGAGCTATCCTCCAAGGTTAAAATCGGCTGCTTCTAGGACACTGTGGGTATCCTAACCAAGGCATTATGCCAGACCAGAAAGGCTAAACAGCAAGAGTACTAACAAACTCCATCCAGATCCTACACAAACTCTGCAAGCATACAGAAGTTCTCACCTTCGCTGTGCTTCTGTCTCCTGGCACAAGAAAAAAGGGCTAGCATCTTTTCTCTTGCTCGTCCTCCCTACTAATGGGTGAACGGTCTGCATTATTCACAGATAAATACTGGACATGAGAACATATAATATATAGAAATACGTCACTTCTAAACGTGACACGCACACACACAACACAGGCACATGCAGTTTGGAGCCTGGAAAAGACACATCATTTGGAACATCACTATGTTGTTTGGGTCGTGTTCTCACAAGCAGTCCAGGTAAATCACCTGTCAGTATGTTGCTAAAGACCTCTTTGACTACATCATGTCTGAGCTTGTCCCAACTACAAAGAGCACAGGTGAGCATGTTAAGGGGTAGAGGAGGCAGATGAGCTATTTACACACCATTACAGCTGCTGTGATCTTGAGCATGTGCTTGTTATGCTACACAGTCTATAGAACCGCATAGTCTATAGAACAGAGAGATTGCATATATATCTTGAAAAACATGCATCTCCATTTTTGTCTATTTTGACTTTTATCCATCATTTGAAAACAGCAGCTGTCGTTTACACTGTGTGAGATCTGCATGATGAATAGACCAACAGAAATGGCCCAGAAGTGCTTGGAAAGACGTCTGGTTCCATTGACTTACATTAAAATTGAATAAGGTTTTTGGCCTCTCCTGTAAAGTTGCCATTTTGGAGATACTTGTTTTTCTTTGGACAGCGACGATATATATTTATGACCATCAAACAGGAGTATTGGCTTAATAAATCGGTCAACAAATCAATGACACCGACTGAGAAACAGCAGCAGCCAAACAGCAGTGAACAGGAGGAGGAGAGTACAGAGAAGGGTATAATAGACTTTTATTAAAAAAGTGCGTCACTGGTTGGAAAGCTCATTTACTTGTAGCCACTATAAGCAAGCCACTAACGAAATAGACGCCTCACTAATTCTACTATTAATTCTATATTAACAGCTTTCTGAAAACATGCTGAATGGTCTATCAGCAGTGAGCACACCGGGTGATCATTCAGCATCTGTGGATATCTGCTACAGCACGGACAGGAATGTACACATGCATGGCTGCCAACTGCCACAAACAAATGTGACCAGCGTTATAGCACTGATATCAGCCTGAGCAACTGCTACCCAACTACAAATATTGGCAGCTGTGTGTGCATGTGTGTGTGCGTATGTGCGTGTGTGTGTGACTGGTCTTAAAGAGCCTCCATCTGCTGTGCTATAAGGACACAACACAGCCATATACACACAGACAGACACAAAAGCAGAAGGGGGCTGGGTGGGGTTTTAATAACTGGGTCAAATACCCAACATTCTCCACGCTCCATACATATCAAAATATCAATGAATTCCACATCATCTGTTTTCTGTGTTTTGTGAATTGCACTTCACATTGGGGTGGAGCCATATATAGACTATTGGGTCATATTATAATAGTATGCGGTAGGGTTTATTAACTGTACATTAAAAAGCTGCCATCACTTTGTGCGAACATCTGGTGACAATGTGACCACAAGAAATAGACCAAAATGACTCTAAATAAAATAAAGATACCGGATTAAAAACAAGGATTTGTCACAACATTTTATATTATATATTATATGCTACAATTCAAAACTTTCAGTGGTCACATTATTAGTTATTATGACCAAAAACTGATTTTATTCACATATTTTGGGAACATCAGGATAGTATGGGTTAAAAAAAGCCAGTGTTATTAGATTTTAAACTGTATATATCAAAAAATATCAATTTACAAAATTATAAATAACTATAGTCTGTAGTGCCTCAGCCACCACTTTTTGAATATGAGGCATTATGCAAGTTAATGTTATACAAAGGTCATTCTCAGTTATGAAACAATGGTCTACACTTCCATTCAATTTTTAAAATGTCCTATTTTTACAGCTCCCTGTACTGCAGAAAACACATCATAACAAGAAACATATTATTTAAGGTTAAAATAACACTAAATCTTATTACCATTAAATAACTAACTTTATTCAGTTAAAAGCCCCAATTTTGTTTTTAGCATATAGAATATTAGCATCACATCATGAAAACATTTTCCACGTGTTTTCAACAAAACTGCATTAACTTTATAGGAACCATTTTAAACGATGATCTAAACCTTTTAAGCAAGCATCTGTTCTTCCTTCACTGCCATTGGGCATTACTGGGCAATGTGACACAAGTGAGACGAGGTGACGAAACAAACTACACAACATTTAGCTCTTAAAATGTTTAGAACCAAAACTTCGGCAGGTCCAAACTTTCAATTTACACTTCTTAAACAACACAACCAGTGTGGACTATAATCAGTGTAGCTACTGGATAACACGCCTCGTTATTGATAAGGCAAATGCTGAGTACTGGGCAGAGTATCTGTGGATTTAGGTCTTTACCGCTGGTCAAATGGTCAATTCAAAAACACTCACTGGAGCAACTCATGTAAAATACACAGACACACACACACACACACACACACACACACACACACACACAGACACACACAGACACACACAGACACACACAGACACACACACACACACACAGACACACACACAGACACACACAGACACACACAGACACACACACACACAGAGACACACAGAGACACACACACACACACACACACACAGAGACACACACAGAGACACACAGACACACACCCAGACACACACACACAAATACAAGATTTGCATAGGTGTGTTGAAGAACAGCTCCAAACACTTTCGATCACTGGGTATTCCACACGTCCAGATTTGGCATTATTGTATGATGGTAAAGCACAATACAGTATTAATCAAATGTTTCATTGACACAGGCCCACTAGTTTCAGCTTTGCATGTCCACAAAACTACAAAACAGGACATACAGATGCGTATCTTTCATTTGCTGGAATGCTAAACATTCATTGTTGTGCATTATGACACTATTTTGAGTTAAATGATTTTGTTAAGGTACAGTATGTTCAAGTACAGTGCGTAAACAGGACTGAGGATTCACACACAGGACAGTTCCCATGTGTAGCAAGACAGTGGAACAATGCCTTCACGCTCCAGCAGTGGGTCACTATGCTGGCCAGCACACTGCATGCAAATTTGTTTGTCGCGACAACACAGAGACAGCATGCTACCGTGTGTTACTTTCCCCCGTCAGAGCCAGACATGCATACGCAGTCATAGTGAGGATTCTTGAGATGTCAACCCCAGCCTGAGGGGTCAACAAAAAACACCCATACTGTCTAGAACAGCAAGGACTTCAAATTGTGCACGTGGATGTTCTGGTGAAATTGGTTCTGATATATGGACATGCACATTCCTATCAGTTTTTACTTAATGGGATATTCAAATGTACTGTTTAGGACAATTGGGGGAAACTCTTTTTGAATAAATCAGATCTAATATCATGAAAAACAGATTCAGCTCAGTGAAAAAATAGAAAACATGTACAGGAAAACATAAAGAATACAAAAGCTACAACAATCAGTTTGTGTGACTCCAGGTGATCATCCTGTTGGCCAGAGGGAACATATATTCATCATCTAGAAGGAATCAAGTGACAGGAATGAAACTTGGTGGGTAGGTTTGACATTGTGAGATAAGCAAATGATTCATCTTTCGTTAGCAAGGATGGGCCTTATCGTTTTACCTGACTGACCCATCAGCTACAGTTATGGACGTTCAATGAGCAGTGATGCTCCCTATGACTCACCCTGTTAGTGCCAGCACCATTGGCAGATGGCTTTGCAATGCAAGACCACATGCACACAGACCGTTAAGCGAACTACCGTAACACCACATCAACAGCACCTAGGACTGCAATGGTGTCGTGCCAGACTGTCATGGAGTGACTCAGAATGACGGCAGCCCGTGTGCAGTGACTAGTCCCGCTTTTGTCTTACCAACGGATCCATGTGTGGAGGCATCGTGGTCAGCGCCAAGTTAGTAAAATTGCAGGAACTATATAAGAATATTCAAGCTGCATATAATGGATTATTACAGGACACCGTTAAGAACCTCTACAACTCCATACCGAGACATCTGGCATGTTGTGTTAGCAAACATAGCAGCCCAATGCCATACAGAGAAACACTACTTCTGTATGTGTATATGTGTGTGTGTGTGTCTGTGTCTGTGTGTGTCTGTGTCTGTGTGTGTGTATGTGTCTGTATGTGTGTATGTGTGTGTTTGTGTGTGTGTATGTGTCTGTATGTGTATGTGTGTGTGTATATTTATGTGTGTGTGTGTGTATATATGTGTATGTGTGTGTGTGTATATGCGATGTGTGTGTGTGTGTATGTGTGTGTGTGTGTGTGTGTGTGTGTGTATGTGTCTGTGTGTGTGTCTGTCTGTATGTGTGTGTATATGTGTGTGTGTTTGTATGTGTGTGCATATGTGTATGTGTGTCTGTATGTGTGTGTATATGTGTGTGTGTATGTGTATATATGTGTGTGTCTGTATGTGTGTGTATATGTGTGTGTGTTTGTATGTGTGTGCATATGTGTATGTGTGTCTGTATGTGTGTGTGTGTGTGTGTGTGTGTGTGTGTGTATGTGTGTGTATATATGTGTATGTGTGTGTGTGTGTGTGTATGTGTATATATGTGTGTGTGTATGTGTGTCTGTATGTGTGTGTGTGTGTGTGTATATGTGTGTGTGGTTGTGTCTGTCTGTATGTGTGTGTATGTGTGTGTGTGTGTGTATGTGTGTCTGTATGTGTGTGTGTGGTTGTGTGTGTCTGTATGTGTGTGTGTGTGTGTGTGTGTGTGTGTAAATATTAACCATATTAATCAGTCTAAATTTTATCATCATTTATTGTTCCTGGTAACCTTCCTTCCCAACAGCATCGCAATCGCACACTTCCTTTTGGCTGCAGCTATTCTGTTGATGGTTAGTGTATAATATGCTTAAAACACAAAAGATAATTTACTACAACAACCCAAACCCATGTAGCTAGAAAAGGTTATTCTATTATATTATACGTTAACAAACATTACCTTTGTGTTTCTTTGACATATATTTCCTCATTGCCGTATAAACATGATTAAATAAGCTTTATTTTCATTTTACATTGTTACACATGCTAGCATTTTAGCATATTCTCACAAACACCTCCATCCGTCCTCACTGCAGGCTTAATGCAGTACAATTCAGCCACTTTGAAAAGCTCCCAGCAGCCCAATGGAAATGCCTCTGAAAAGCGCAGCGACGGCTAAGCTAAAAACATGCAAATCCCAAATGATGGGCCTCCACTTGTCAGCGATGTGGCGCTAACATTTTGCAACCATGGTGATTGCGTGTTGCTAAGGCAGAGCCAAGGCTGTGGCCATGGGGAGATTGACAGCTTGGCTCTCAGGCCCAAGCCTCATGATAGCAGAGCTCGCTGGAACTAAAAGACACCTTTGGTGCCAGTCCAAAGTGCCTGGTGGAATTTAAACCCTTGTTAAGGCCAAAGCTGCACCATATGGTCAGAGGAGAAAGAGGAACTTGTGGACGCCGATGTCAACTGACCTAACCGTCAGTAAGTAAGAGAGAGAAAGAGAGATAGAGAGAACAGTGCGTTGGAGAGCGTGTTGACTTTGGAGACGAGGCTAAATTTGAAAGTAAACAGTTTCCGGCCAATAAGGGACGAGCATGTGTAAACAGAGAGATCTCTACAGCATGATGAAAGGTGTAGCTAATGTGGAGACCAATACAAAATTCAAAAAGGTGGAAAACATGGCACAATAAGGAGCCAGCAACTAACTAGGACCATTTTAGAAATAAACTAATTAAAAAACAGATATAAAAGTAGCACATTTCCCATACATTAATAAAACATACTGAATGCAATGTATTTCATTTCCATACACAACATATAGTATTCTAAGTAACTGGGTAACTTGCATGCCCAGAATAAAAGGAG
>JAMWET010001940.1:50000-105000 GCA_024036415.1 Prochilodus magdalenae | reverse complement strand
TATCGCTCTGGATAAGAGCGCCAGCTTAATACTGTAAATGTAAATGATATGGAACATTATTTTATTCTTGGTGGCACTAAAATATTGTGCTTCAACATCCAATCCCTATAAAGCACACGAGAAACTACTGTGAGAGGTCAGAGGTCAGTCTTGTGAAATACCAACAATGCAAAAAACCTATATCTCGTAGGGAACCAATAGGGTCTTCAGAAAGGTTTCTTTGTTGGCTGGGGGAAAGGGTTTAACACTACACAGAAATTGAATTATAATTTTTATTTTTCAGCATTATCTAGCTAGATAGAGACAAGGTCACCTGTGGCTGAAACTTACCCTAATAGCGTGTACCTGCCCCATGAGCACGAACAACAGCTGGGATTTGATTTGGCATAGACTGGACAAGTTTCTGTACATAGGCCACAACAAATTTTAGCCACTCCTGCTTTAAAGAATTGCACTGTTGGGCCAGACTTGGTGGATGTCTTCCCTGGCACGATTCTAAGGAGGATTCCCTGTAGACTGGGATTGTTGCCACTGCTGGTAATGACCGTACGCTTCCACACACTTGCAAATTCAGCTACTTCCTTTACACTATGGCCCTTGGCACTCCCAAATTCAGTCACTCCTGTTTACCAATCATTGACATCTGCTTTGGACCAGTTTTCCACAAATGGAATGAGACATTCACTGCACTGTACCAGCCCTTCTCACTCTATGAACCCAGCCACCCACTGAAGGCTAAAGGCTCTAAAACTAAAGGCCCTGGCTCTAGCTGTGATTCACCACTGACAATATTAAGGGAACAACTTATTAACAATATACTCTGCAACCTTAGTAGGAGAGATGCTTAAAGGACATGAGAACGGAGTGGAACATCAGGCACCTGCTCTCGGGCAGGAGTGTGTGAATTCCTCCCGAGAGTGAGAGAGACCGACACAGTTGTTCATTCATTTCAGCACTCCCGAGTCTGAGGTGAAAGGCCATAGACTGCTGGGTCAATGACACAGACACTCACGCACACAAATGCTGAGGAAAATCCCCTGCCTCTCCGCTTCATTAGATCTCACGTTCTACTCTTACACCCCACCCAAACCAAGCTGCAGCTCTACAGACATACACACTCTTAACACCCACCCCAAAGATGTGTTAAGAGAAGTTGGGGTCAGCTAAATAAAGACACACAATAGCCCTTCCTCTCCCATATCAATAACCTTCTCCTAACGTGAGCACGCCAGTTCCCCCAGCAGGCCCGAGGGCACTGTATACATTACGTCCGAGCTGTGTGGTATCGGTGGGAAAGAGACTGGTTAGGAAACAGGAGAGTGGTGAGAGTATCAGTGGATAGATCCATCACCACTTCACAATTTCAGTGAGAAAACGGCACTCAGTGAGAGAGGGGCTCACTCCTTCATACTGAAGGGTCGGACAGGTCACTCAGCTTTTCACCCAGGCCAGAGCAGCACATAAAGAAAACACAGGCACTGGGATTATCTCTGCAGCCGTAAACCCTTTTCTATTCCCTCAAATGAACTATGCAGTTTGTCTTCAACAATGTTAATAAACTATACAGATTAGACATAACATGGAAATTGGAAAAAAGCACATGACCTGGATATAAGGATTAAAGAAATAGGTCTTCATAGGTGAGCAAACAGCATGGGGCATTTTTTGATAACAACAGAGCTTCAGGAGCCTGTTTTACCTCTCCGTCATTTTCTAAAAAGGTGTGGATTGGTCTTGCACCTTTTACTCCTCGTTGCTCACTAGCAGCTCAATCTAGAGTCACATCTAGAGTCACAACACCTCACACAGACAGTGAACAGTGTCCTAGTTAGTCTGTTAACATCATTTCTGGGGAGAAATGTGATCACTCATTTAAAATATCAGCCAGTTTCCATTTGGCCAGCAGAAAGGCCAGTAAGGGGGCCTGCAGAAATGCTCTACATAGGCAAGGCAATGGGTAAAGAATGCCTCGCAGTATAACTGGATCACAAGTACGTTAATTCCTTTCAATCAGCCTTCTGTGACAAATGTACCTGTTCTAACCTAGATCTGTGTGTTGATTTCATATATTAAGTAGGAGGCTAATGCAGAGCTAATACAGTTAGCGCTTAGCTGTACGACTAATACAGTATGCCCTCTACAAATTCCATATGTGAATATTATCTAGATCTTCTGTTTATAACAAATTCATGCTAATGCTAGAGTAATTACTGCAGGTCAGGGTTGTGCTGCTACCTAATGTGCATGTATGGATATACGTCTGCGTTTTGCTTTAAATGGCGTCTTCCATGGTGATCTTCTATAAAATAAAGTTCAGTTGTTTTTTCATTCCTATGGCATCCACAGCACAACAAGACATTTCTGGATCAGACCTGTTTCACTCCACTAGTTTTCTGCCACCGTGATGGATGCTACTGCGATGCCCACTCCTAATTTGTCTGGAAACCTATTTGTTCAAGTACTTATTCAGCCTTCTCAAAATCAGACTTCTGCTCGGTGAAGAACTGAAATAGCAGACGGATGTCCAGGTAGGCAAACACAGGTGTGGCCTTTACACAGCATCTTTACACAGGCTCCCACGTGTGTCAGTACTCCACTTTCTCTGGCTGCTCTGTTCATTTCTGTTTTGACTTCTCAGCTGTCTGGAGTTTATTAAAGACCCCACATCGTATTAAACCCATAAACACTGAGAGCTATAGGTATAATGGGTTCACACATCAGAACAGAGTTTTATTGGCAAGGATGTGAGAAATGTACCTTGCTGAACTCTTCTCTCCTTCAAATTACATGGGAGCATCATTACAATCCGGTCCCACCTTTTTAATTAGCCCTCGACAAGCAAGCAGCACTTCAGCAAATCCAGACACTCCCTTTGCCCACAAACATGCACCATGGTCCCTCCTGACTGTCATTTCTGCATCCTTGTTCTTACAGCTCCTAACTGCTGTGCCTGGTTACAGTGTCTGTCTCCTTCAGCTACTTTCAGGCTTGAATGCACCTCTGGCAAAGTTAACTCTCACTGATCTAGAACCAGTTTCACCTGTGTAAACCCTGAAACCCAAACAAACCTGAAGGCCAGTATTGTTCAGCCTTGTACACTGGCTATAAGCAGTTCTTTCTTACACATGCATGTACAGGGGTTGGACGATGAAACTGAAACACCTGTCATTTTAGTGTGGGAGGTCTCATGGCTAAATTGGACCAGCCTGGTGGCCAATCTTCATTAACTGCACATTGCACCAGTAAGAGCAGAGTGTGAAGGTTCAGTTAGCAGGTAAGAGCACAGTCTGCTCAAAATACTGCAATGCACACAACATTATGGGTGACACACCAGAGTTCAAAAGAGGACAAACTGTTGGTGCACGTCTTGCTGGCGCACCTGTGACCAAGACAGCAAGTCTTTGTGATGTATCAAGAGCCACGGTATCCAGGGTAATGTCAGCATACCACCAAGAAGGACGAACCTCCACCAGCATCACGTAGTGACCTGGCCACTATCCTGCAAGGAGAATGGCTTACAATCCCTCTGACCACTGTGCAGGACGCAGTATATGTCATTCCCAAGATGAACTGACGCTGTATTGGCCGCAAAAGGAGGCCCTACACCATACTAATAAATGATTGTGGCCTAAAACCAGGTGTTTCAGTTTCATTGTCCAACCCCTGTATTTTTACATGGCAGATTATCTAACACAGATTTTAGTTATGGACTCCCACTTCAAACAGACAACAGAGAACAGACATGCACTTCCCACTTCAGACTCCTCCTGCTATTCTGGTTGAACTGTTTCTCACATCTAAAATAAAACTGTTGATTTGCATACTGGTCTGAGACTGTGCACACGCTTTTTCCGAAAACAATATCCATGACTGTCACTGCCACCGCTTCGCTTACTTTAATCAGCATAATAAAAGCCCTCTCTGTCACCACGGCAAGAACACTGGCGTTAATAAACGAATAAGCCATGAGAGACTGAACATTACAGTGATTTGACCCCAGGTTAAATCACAGGTTAGATCTCTTTAAAGGTGCAGTGTGGTGTGGTAAGGATTACTACCAACGGTCCCTCCCCTCCCCTCCCCTCCTTTTCTAAGACCCTACTCTGACTGTCAGGTTTTCTGTCGTTTTAATCGTTCATGTTTTTGCGTCTTGGACGGCGAGGATTCCTTCTTTGCTTGTTCTTGTGCTTTTAAATAATAAGCATGATCCTCCATTTGTCAACATTTGGGTCCCACCATTTAGAGTTCTACCAAGACGAGTTATAGGAATAGGAAGCTGAACGTCCGCACATGCTGTATCCTTTAAGATGGAATGGAAGAATTCCCCCCCAAAGAGCTGGTACTGGTGTTTGACTGCCTACTGATAAATATGCGTGACAGTGTGGCACTCAGAAAAGGCTTCCTCTTTCTCTTACATCTCTTACGTCTTACATTTACAGCATTTAGCTGATGCTCCAGAGCATATTCATATTACAAGTAGACCAATCTAGTGTTAGGAGTCTCACCCAAGGACTCTTATTAGTGTAGTTACCCAGACCGGGATTTGAACCCCAGTGTCCCACATGTGGTGGTGGCTCCCTGGCGGGTAGTGGAACTACACAACCACTCTTACAACCAATGCTACAGCAACACCAAATTCAATCTGCCGCTTTACAGTAAAAGGCACTCTCAGGTCTCAGTGTTTTCTGTACTACTACCATAAAAACATGTTGGCACTACATGGCGGCCTCAGATATAGACCTGGAGGGCTCATTCCCAGCTAAAGAAAACAATCTGTAGTCAAAATACACTCTTATAAAAACATAGCTTTGTATATTATATTCAGTTTCTGCCAACAGATCCCTGTAAACCTCACACATTGCGTTTTTCACTGGGGGGTAAAAGGTTTCTTACTGCTGAATTCAACACCATTATGTTAAAATCTTTTCAGTGAGTAATAACAGCTAGTGAAAGGCCACATGTGCGTTGCTCACAAAGTGTGTTACACTGACTGCCTGTCAGTAGCTCTTGTTCATCGTTCGTCACATAAGAGCTTTTTTGGGTGATCTATTTCATCAGCAGGAAAATAAAAGGGACTTTTGCCAGGACTTCCTCTCGATGACCCATTAAGGATGTTTACAGCAAAAGCAGAACCAATTATAACTAAAGAGGAATTACAAGAAACGAACAACACAGTTACATAAGAGCAACTCAAATCGATACCAAGAGAGTGAGCAACATCCAGCAAGTAAATACCTTCACTTCGCCTGCTCAAAAACCTGAAACCTAAACCTGTGTTCATAGACTCGAAAAGCCCACCTAAACCTGTGTTCATAAACCAAACACACACCGTAACAGCCCAGAAGTCATGACACAGCAGAAGTAAACATGCCATTTATTATGATTATGATAATGATGTGGCATTGTCTCGGGGGATGACCTGGAAACGCCTGCACCTATAGAAATCGTGAGGGGTTGTCTTGCGAGTGAGGCTGAACACTGGCCAGCGTGCTCATAGCAAGGTGGCGTAAATTATTTGAGTTTAAAAGAGAGCAGATGAATGTTTCATAATTTGTGTGGAATTTTCAAAGTTGTGTAGGCATGCAGAATGATCCACAGTGTCATGTGTGTACTCTGAAAAACATTACCACCCACAGTGGACAGCGCAGTGGCCACCCACGGGTGCTTAATGCTCGTGACTGGTGGCTAGAAATGACTGCACTGCGAACCAGAGCGTTAAGCCAACCGATGATGGGATAATCCAGCAGGGTAATGCACTGTGCAATCGGACCCAGTTTATCCCAAACTGGTTCAAGGAGTGCTCTGGAGAGTTCTGACAACGTTGTGTCCCGCCCGCATCTTCACCTCATCGAGGCATTCCACTATTATGCCCTGTTCATACTCTGCCCTGTAATTCGCATCATCTTGCCATGAGCATGCTGGGCAGTGTTCAACCTCAATCACAAGATAACACCTCACAGCCCATAGGGGCCATTTCAAAGTGAGTTTACATACTATGTTGTCCCATGACGTTTTTGCTTTTTAGTATGTCTGTGTGATGTAGTTCAAGTGTTTATATATTTAAAAAATACAAGCAAAAAAAAAAACAACAACAAACACGGATTATCTACCCAAAGAGTACAGTGGAAACTTATTAGTGAGCATTAGAAGAAGCAGGAGAATGTAGCTAGGGTTGGTGTAGCTCGGCGGACAACATCACTACTCACCAAGGTGCCACCACCACATGTGGGAGACTGGGGTTTGAATCCAGGTCTGGGTGAATATGCTGTGCTACACCAATAAGAGTCCCTGGGCAAGACTCCTAACACTACATTGGCCTCCCTGTAATATGGATTCCCTTGTAAGTCGCTCTGGATAAGAGCGTCAGCTAAATACCGTAAATGTAGCTTCTGGATTGTTCAGTCTATCAGGCTCTAGTCCTCAGATCTTGGTTAGATGCAGTAGAAGAGGTTTGTTCAACGTTAACTTCAAACTGTTGAATCAGGCTGGAAAACAGGATCTATATTTGGGATCATACACAAGGATGTAGGATCTGAATAGGCTATTTGTGGAATCAGACATTCTTCATAAATACATCCCAGTTTAAACTCCTTTGACAAGATGAGATGAACGCTGGAGAATTAGATAATCGAGATTTCAAAGGCAGGCTATTTAAAAACGCAGGCCTTGTCTAAACTTGGTATGAACATATATCCTGGGTGATCTGCACAATGGACCATCAGGTTCAGGTGACACTATGTTGTTATTACTATAGCCTGTGGTGCTACAGTCACACAACACCATCTGATCTTCCGAAACCAAAATCTGTGCATTTATAGTGCTGGAAAACTGCAGCACGAAACTGTTCAACTGTATACAACTCCAATAGCCAGCACTGAGCAATATAAAGCAGACAGCTCGCACTGCTCCAACCGCCTTCACAAAACTGTCCAATTAGTGTCTGATTAGCGTTGGTTTAACACAACCTGAAAATTTCACAGTTCAATTTCACAACTCCTTTTGTAATCTCCGTGTCATATGAAGAGAGGATGGGTCCGTGCTCGTGTTTCCATGCCGTGCGCGTGACTGTCTGTGAAAAAGGAAACGGCCATTCATAATGGTCAGTTTCCTGCCAGGGCTGAAATACCCTCCTGCAGGACAGTCCCTCATGCTGAGCTACGATCAGTTCCTCAATTAACATCCCAGCCATTTCCCTACAAGCAGGGCAACTAAGACTGGTCTGGGAGCTGTTATTAAGAGTAGCCTTATCTAACACAGAGGAGTTCCTCTGGTACTGCAGGATCATGAGCATCAAGCCAAGTTTTGGTTGCAAAGAAACATCAGCGTTTCTCAGAAACACAAAAGCACCGTGCTGTGACTTCGGAGCATATGACTGGAGCAGAATGCTGATGAAGCAGTATTGAAAAAACAAGCACGTCATGACCGCCTGCCATGTTTCTAAACATCTAAACAAGCTTTTTTTTTTTTTTGGGGCTGGAACGTCCTCTCCACCCTATAAAATACCTCTCCAAATGACCTGGGTGGAGGGCATCATCTTTATGCTCATTAATGCACGTATGCATAGGCTCTAAATGCATATACAACGCTGGGAGCAGACCTGAGCAGTCACAGGCTCCAAAAAGACCCTAGCTAACATCTATAATAACAAACAGACAAACAAACCAACAGACAGACAGACAGAGAAACAAACCAACAGACAGACAGACAGACAGAGAAACAAACCAACAGACAGACAGACAGACAGAGAAACAAACCAACAGACAGACAAGTAAATCAACAGACAAACAAACAGATAGACAAACCAACAGACAAACAGAGAGACAAACAGATAGACAAACCAACAGACAAACAGAGAGACAAACAGAGAGACAAATCAACAGACAAAAAGAGAGACAAACCAACAGATAAATCAACAGACAAAAACAAACAGACAAACCAACAGACAAAAAGAGAGACAAACCAACAGATAAATCAACAGACAAAAACAAACAGACAAACCAACAGACAAACCAACAGACAGACAAACCAACAGACAGACAGACCAACCGACAGACAGACAGACAAACCAACCGACAGACAGACAGACCAACCGACAGACAGACAGACAAACCAACAGACAGACAAACCAACAGACAGACAGACAGACAGACAGACAAACCAACCGACAGACAAACAGACAGACAAACCAACTGACAGACAGACAGACAAACCAACAGACAGACAGACAGACAAACCAACAGACAGACAGACAAACCAACAGACAGACAGACAAACCAACCGACAGACAGACAGACAAACCAACAGACAGACAGACAAACCAACAGACAGACAGACAGACAAACCAACAGACAGACAGACAGACAAACCAACAGACAGACAGACCAACCGACAGACAGACAGACAGACAAACCAACCGACAGACAGACAAACCAACCGACAGACAGACAAACCAACCGACAGACAGACAGACAAACCAAGACAGACAGACAGACAGACAAACCAAGACAGACAGACAGACAGACAGACAAACCAACCGACAGACAGACAGACAGACAAACCAACAGACAGACAAACCAACCGACAGACAGACAGACAGACAGACAAACCAACAGACAGACAGACAGACAAACCAACAGACAGACAAACCCACTCTAAAAGTACAGTTGTAAGTAAAGTAATTCAGTGTGGCATGAAATGGGTCAGAAACCTGCGCACAGTGGTGGTGATGGGAACCACAATGCCTACAACTCAGCTACACAATAACTGGCAGGTGCCTTCTGAGTTTCTGTAACGCTGAGTATATACACACACAGTGTAGCATCCCTGTACCTGTGCATGTGGCTGTGTGTATGGGTGGAAAGCTTGGCCATACATGTGTGCTAATGGGTGTTATTAGTGCATATGGACGTTATACATCTTAATCTCCACTGGGTTGTTAGATAGTAGTTTGGATCTGGCCGTCTACCTTCAAGTAGAGCTGTGCAGCTAAGGTGACCTGCCTGCAATCCCAGACAGTTGGCGACGATGACGTTTCTTTCTTGCTGCTGTGCTCAATAACCAAAGCACACGAGGAGCAAGGTTTCCCATGTCTTCATAGTTTGTCTACGCCACTGCATGCTTTAGGCCAAATCCTTCTCAAAGCTATGGTAAAACAACGTCTCAGGCTTGGGGCAGCGCACTCATAACCACTTCATTTAATAACTTTCTGTGAGAGAGCTTAGAGGCCTTGAACTCGTCAGACGGCTCGTTCCACCGCAGTGACCGGTTCTGGTTTGGTACATTCTCTAGAACAGAGAGTTTCACATCCAAGCACTCTGAAGGACTTTACATCTTAGCTATTGAAGCTGCAATGTAGGGAACACCCTTTTAAAGGGTGCTGTTCATAAGAATCCATAATGCTTACACAGCCCATTTAAATGAACTTATAAACCTTCCTCACTGCCATTGTCATTGGGAAACACCAGCTGCTGTTTACACAGCGTAAACACCTCACATCAAACTGGCCAATAGAAATGCCAGCAGGGCTTTTCTACTTCTAATAAAAGTTTCTGTTTTGGAGATACAAAGTTTTGTTGAAAGAGCAACGGTACAGTTACGGTGTTCCCAATCTGCGTCAGCTGCCAATGAAGTCATGCGGCCATGACACCAATGCCAAGTGAACAAACATTCTGAAACACCAAAAGCACATGATATCTGGAAGCCAGTGGCTTCAGCTATGCATCAAAAATCATCTGAAGCAAACAGGAGCCTATAGAGGCGGTTCAGGACAGCAGGAACACGCACACACGTGTGCAAGCCTTTGTTTTGCTACAGAGGTCTACAAAATAAACAGGAAGCGAGGGCTCAACTGAGTCTGGGAGAAAAGAAGAGGATGCTTTAGGCACCTGTGCAACAATAACCTCAACAGAGCTTTAGTGAAGCCCCGGGAACACCATGAGACATACCACAGCAGGACACTGTCTACCGCCTATGACAACACGTCTGCAGAGTAACAAAGCGTATCCCCCGGGATGGTCATTACAAGCCAAGCCGCATCAATTACTTCCCTTTTCATAACGGAGGCAAACAGCGCGTTTCCTATGAAGGCAAATTCCTCATTTATGATGATTCCTGATGAAAGAGGAGTAATAAAGTGTCCTGCTTATAAACCGGGACATTTCCTTTGACTAACATTACATCCACACAAGTTGTTTACTTACGGGAGTGTCCTGCTTCCTCTTTCTTATTCCTTTATTCCCCCTCTCATTCCTCACCAACTTTCATCATACTCTCTTTCTGCCTCACACAAGAACACACATGAGCAATATTGGTCACAATTCCCAATAAAGTAGTCACAGATCACACTAGCAACGGTTAGCGTTAGCTTTCAGATGGTCCGTTTCGCTGTGCCCTAGGAGTTCCGACCCTCTGGGGATCCTACGCCCACGTTATCTTCTAAACCATCCTGGCCTGGCGTCTCTGTACAGCATAAAGCCCCCCCCCAGCCTGAGTATGAGTCATTGACCAGCACTGCAGATAGGCAAAGTCGGGTTGTAGCATTTAGCATAATTCTCCCCACATTCCAGCAGCCTTCGTGCTAAATAGCTAACCAGCTATACACGTGAACCCTCCTACAACCCAAGGTGGAGAAAATTACACCAAATCTCCCACCATCTATTTACACTGACAAAACTAGGACGAGAGACAGAGAAGATCATTACTGATCATCAGCCACTACTGGAGGTCTTACAAATGCTCTATATAATAGGGCTGCACACTTGCACCCACGTGCATTGAAGTTATCAGGACCTGTCCAATCGGAGTAGCATATACAAGGCTGTAGGACTAAATGATTAGGGAGGAATATCGAACTGTGACTTTTCTAATCAATACTGCCACTGTGATATACAGGTACACTGCAAGTATTTTCTGGGAACCGAAGACCAGGTCTCTTATTTGGTTCTGCTGTGATGTCACAGTATACAGTTGTTTGGCTGCCTCTGAACTCATCTACAGGCAGTTTACAAGATCTGATATCATGTTAATGTTTCCTACCTAGGATACAGATTTGATAAAATTCCATAACTAGGTACATCTAGTCAGTTATTGGCTTTAAAACCTGTGACCTTCCTGTTGCAGGATCCCAAAATTACTAACCTCTGTTTTTGGCACATCTACAAAACTGGCGCAAACACAGGGCCAAAAATGGACTGGGCTTAGTATACCCAATACCCTGTTAAAGCATGCATGGATTGGCAGCTATGCCGAATCCATGAACCAGCAATTTAGAACCAGTAATGAGGCAAATGATACTGAGGTAAAAGCTTGATCAGATAGCGATGGTTTTGGTGGTCCACCTGGTCTTCATCCATTTTTTGTAACTCAGGATTTACAGCTCCCGTTTCTCCATTAGACTTCCCCGGTTCATATGCTAATGGCTTATCCTCCATCAACTCTCCTCTGTAACATCTCCTGAAAGATATATAACATGTACCTAATGGCTTTATTAACTGTGACTTCTTTAAATAACTGTACAGTGGTCTCTGACTTTTGCACAGCACTGTAGTTAGTTGTCCACCAAACTATACATTGCCTTCCTTTATATTACATCAGGACCATAATCACCTGCGGTTTGTCCAACCAAAAAGAAAACACTGAGAGGACAGTCCAGTGTGACCACTGTAAGTAAAGCCTCTTCAACATATCCTTATGAGTATTAACAGGAACACCAACAACACAGATTAATGAAGTCAATCCACCAAAGCAGACTCTGCACTGGAACCAAGCATTGACTTTATATGACCACCCTTAATATATGTTGCACAGTACCAGGATGTTTACCTGGACTGATCTACAATCAGCTTGCAATCGCATACAACTCTAACCTTCGCTATTTTGTGATGTGATCTTGGCACAAATGGTAAATTTACACACCCATACTAAAGAGTCTACAGGATGTGCAGGGAAGACAGGAGAGCAAACAATAGAAGTATGATAGCGAAGATAAAAACCTGATAATCAGATGCTGGAGGTTTCACTGGCTGGACAGTAAAGGCACACTGCTAGTGTTTTCCATGTAGAATAATTTACGAGATGGAAAGTCAAGTTCACTGCTCTCAGAGTTATTCTCCTAGCCAATGTCCAGACAAGCTGTAAAAGGCATTTATAGAGTTGGTAACATACACTGTGCATGTAAATAGTATATTGAATACCCAATACAAATTTCAAAATGCTAATCCAGGGCACCTGACGCAATGAAGAAAGCATCAGTTAGAGGAGCAGCCTTTGAAGTACCTGGGAGATCCAAGTCCACCGGTAATGAACAATGTCACTGTCGAGAAACTGAAAGAAGTGAGGTCACAAAGACAGCAAGGGAATATGGTTATAACAGGAGTGATGCCTTCCATGAGTCATCATGTTAGTGCCAGGACCATTGGCAGACGGCTTCACAACGCAGGACTAAACGTATGCAGGTCGCTACGACGTCTGCCCTCAACACCATATTAATGATGGATTACCGCAGGACACCATGAGGAACCTGTACAACTCCCGTCTGGCATGTTGTGTTAGCAAACATGGCGGCCTGACACCATACTGAGAGGCACTACTTCTGCGTGTGTAGCTCAGTAAATATGACCCATATCAGTCTACACTTATCATCACCTACTGTTGCTGAAAACTTTATCAGCTGTTCGTTTTACCAATGTGTCAATGCCAACAAAATATCAATGCGACTCCCTCGGTACTAAAAAAGCCCAAGAAAAACTATAAGCAATGTGTAACAACTATACTTTTAAAAACGTCCATCGCTAAATTTCACTGAGCATAATGTTTCAGTGATGAAGATCATCAAAGGAACATCTAAACAACGCATTACATTTCTCATTTCTTAGACAAATGGGCTAAAAACAAGGCAAAATGACGTTGCACATGGCAAAGAGGGTGGTTTCCTTTAAGCTTGCTACAAATCTCAGTTAAAGCAACATTGGAAGAATTGGTACTTTATTGCTCTTGGGGTCCCGGCCCACTTTTGCACCACTGTTGTACACACTCTCCTTTTTTCTCTTCCTTGATCCTCCGACAAGGGGTTCTATTGGGCTTATTTGCTGCCAGTGCTGATCCCAAAGCTGTTACTTTAAGGTGAACTGGTTACATAAAGGTGCTGTATTAGCAGCTCTTATTTCACCCTCTTTTCAGTAAATACATAAACAAACTTAAAATCATGTTAGGAATGCATGATACGCACTTTTATTACACTGTGTGTGTTGTGTATCGTTGTACACTTGAACATCCAGTTTTGTTTTTATTTTGTTCTTATTTATCTATGTTTATTTATCTATACTGAACATCTGTACAAAGCAATTTGGCTGTTACTGAACATTAAGCTGCTGTTTTCCCACCTGCACTGTACACTTTATATATCCATACTGTTTAAACCACATACTTACTGATACTGGGCTTACTCTTTACACATGTCCTGTACACATACTGTACTGTACTGTACTGTACACATACTGTACTGTACTGTCCTGCATGCATACTGTACTGTACTGTCCTGCACGCATACTGTACTGTACTGTACTGTACACATACTGTACTGTACTGTACTGTCCTGCACACATACTGTACTGTACTGTCCTGCACGCATACTGTACTGTACTGTCCTGTACACATACTGTACTGTACTGTCCTGTACACATACTGTACTGTACTGTTTGCACACATTGTTTTTGTCTATTTGTCTTTGCACTACACTATTTATATATATACACATTATTCAACTGCACTGGAGAAGGAGCCTGACCGTGTTTTGTTATACTGTACAACCCTGTACTGGTATAATGACAATAAAGTTGAATTGAATTGAATAACAATTCACAATTCTACATCTTTCAACTGTCAGTTTATCATCTGACACTGACATCAATCTGACATTTTGGCCCCTATAGAGAAGACCTAGATAGCAGGTATAAATAAATAAATAAATAAATAAATAAATAAATAAATAAATGATAATCGCAGTTTGGGTGACTAAGCTGTGCTACTCCAATAAGAGTCCTTCGGTAAGAGTCCCAACACTACACTGGCCTACCGGTAATATGATTAACCATGTAAGTTGCTCTGGATAAGAGCATCAGCTGAATGCTGTAAATGTAAATTTAAATGTAAATAAAGATACTTTACTTTGAAAGTGGGTCACCACTTTTCAAACACGAAGGACCTGGATCCATAAATTACCTGGACCCATAAATGACCTGGACCGATAAAGGACCTGGATCCATATGGGACGTCCATGTGGACCTTTTTGAATCCAATTATTCCCTTTAACCTCGACAGCTTTCTCAATGACTGCTTGAAAACAGGGATTTCAGACTTTTGAACAGTAGTGTACATCACCTCACAATGCCTCCTGCTCATGCAACGCAAGCAGCACTGAACACAGGGAAGACTTCTAAAACACAACAAGGAAACACATTTTTACCGCCCCTCCATTATCTTCCTGATGCAAATCTGGACAAAGTCATTAAACTCACTTGATTCCATCTGCATCCACACCCAAACGATGAACCCAGACGAAGGATGAAAGGTGACTTCCAACAGCTGCTCTCAGTATATTTCACTGCGGTGCACCCTGGAGCCGCTGTACACTAGCACTCAAGTCTGTGATCCTACCAGCGACTCTGCATACACACGCACAGTCAAAGACTCAGCTGAACCACTGAATGAAACTAAATGAAAGGGAAGAATAAAAAAAGGAACAAAAAAGCACAAAAAAGGAACAGCCAATGACATTAGGGGCTAAAATAACACGATTTCACACAGCGGGACATCAAGCCCCACCCAGCATCTGACCACAACCCTTAGATCATGTGGCATTGAACTCAAACGGATGACACTTCAAAAACATGCCTACAGTTGGTATTATAAAGAGTGACTGAGGCTGCGCTTACATTTTTAGCCTCTCCTGGTCCAGAAAGCGGAAGACAACACACGTCTTGCATTTTAGTTCTGCTTGGCTGCTTAGCCCTCACACTGCTTAGTGTTCACACTGACAAATCACACAGGCATCTATGATATTCTAGAGGACCCATCCTAGTCCTAAGGGGCCCCCAAGATGGTCCTTCGTCCCTGTGTTTTATGACTTAAAGGAAAAACTAAGGACCGGGATGGAACCACTCTTCTGGAGCACAGTTTACTAACCCTGGTCCTGGAAGCCCACTGTCGTCCACATGGCGATTCCTGTGCTTCAGTATGCCCACTTCAAATCGGTAGGGGCTTGTGAATGGGCTGAGTAGTTGAATCAGTTGAGTTGTGAAACACGAGTAGAGGCCCTCCAGGACCGGGCTTAAGAAACCCTGGTGGAGTTTTACCCATCATCCCTTCTTGGCTGATATACTGTTACTCTCTGTAGGCCTCACCAGTGCAACTCTGTCTCTTTGGAACTCCCGAAATCACTACAGCTAAAACACTGAGTAGAAAAGTTTCATAATAAGAAGCTGGGTTTATAATGAGTGTTCCACCCAGGCCTGTGCTGAAGGTGACCGAGTCCACACACACACTGCTTGTTATTGCAGCCTCTGTGCTCCTTTGGGAGATGACGCTTTAGTTTCAGTCCCACTGGTAATCAACATCACGAACGACTGCACTTGCCTAAAGGGGAGTCCGGCCTGAGCGCAGGTACCTGCAGAGAACACTAGCTGTGTGAAAAGAGATTCGAGCCCAGCGTAAGACCACAGAGGATCTTTGTTCTTTAAAGTTGGTCTTCAGACTTTGCTCTTCTCGTTTTGCACTGGCGCTACTGGAGCTAATGTAGCTAACAAGTAGGCCAGCAGAAAGTTTATATCCTAATTAGCATCATGGGAACAGCACACCTAAATCATCATGCTACTGCTTCAAGCCACATTGAGCTGTTCAGTGATCTGTAACAGGTTTAGTTATGTGGTTTCTGGCACTGTATGTCGCGGTGTTGTCTGTAAAAAGAACGAAAGGATGTGGCATAGCTAAAGACAGTCATTATGAAAGGGTTTTGTAGGTAAAGGTTTGTTTTTCATTTTGTCTGGGTTTATAGAATAACTCTTTGATAGATTCACTTCACAGTCAAGGCAAGCTTTAAGGCAGGTTTGTGATGGAGTTTGCGGTTTGGATGGAGCTAAATTCTAATGTTTAAACATCCATTACTTGTTATCTGTGTTGGCCTCATAGCTACAACACAAAACTACAGCAGCAAACCTCAGATATCCAACATCTCTCCGCTGATTGCCTACACTGAGGCTAAGGGTTAGCATGGACATGGCTACATTTACATTACAGCTAACCTAAATGCTAACATCACAAGCTGTTGCCTGATTTGTGGGCATGCGGCTAAAATGAGACCAAGTTCATCTCGTCACTGAAGCCTAGAACCTGCTTAAACAGCAGAGCACGGGGCCGGTTCTAGGCTCCATTGACAAGCAAGTGAAAAAAGGTCTAGTACTGTTTTTAAAAATGTGAAGTAATATAAGCCCCTGCTAATTTCACCTCCATCTTCCATCAACACTGCTTTCAGTATGTAGCAGCTTTTGTGAGAATTGGTGCAGGTGACCATACTGATATTAGTAAACAATGATCATCAGCATTATTATAAACCCATGGTGAAACAGTAAATGCCCTTCTGTATTCGCCCTCTGTCTGAAACGCTCTGTGGAGCTCCTGTGACTTTAAGCCCTGCCTGATTGGTCAGCTTGCCCTCTCTCTGGTGGCCAATACAGACTGTGCAACAAGGTGATGTTACCCTTTTCCCTTCTGGTGTGTAACTTTGTAGTAGACTGCTTCCACGCAGACAAAAGCTACATCACACACTAGTGTAAAGGTATAAACCAGGAAAGCGCATTAGGTCCCCTTTAACAGTATCGTTACCAGGATATCAGACTTAGAACTACCTGGACCCAAATCCAAATGACTAAGAGTGCTGTGGCTCATCCCTAGTCTGCAGTTTGAATTCACAATGTAGCCTCAGCCACTGTGGCTCATTTCAGCAATCTGATTGGCTGTCGCCCAACCTCACATCCTCCGAATTCACTTTATATCCCAAGGACCCTCGAGCAGAACTAGCAGGTTAGCACCTTTTCATTCGCATGCAAACCATCACGGTTCACTGTAAACCGAGCGCAGTGGTGTGCTAGCTTTGCTGCATGTATTAGGGACCGACTGAAGTTCACAAAGCTCATACATATTTAGCCCTACACCACTTCTGAGGATAGAAAGATCAAAATGTGGATAATAATAATAATGGGACGCACTTCTATAGCACCTTTCACAAACCCAGGGACGCTTTACAAACACAACAATAAACAAACAAACAAAAATGAATCATGAAGAATGAAGATGTTTAGAGAAAAGATACGTTTTAGGTGAAGACGGAAAGAGAGGGGAAGTGCGTATAGATGAAGGTAGGGAGTTCCAGAGTGTGGGGGCAGCAACACTAAACTACCTGCCACCCTTAGAGGAAAGCCTGGATGTATGATTACACTCCATACACAGAAAGGCTCAACTTATTGATCATTCTCTTTGGATTATTTGCACCCTCATGCTAGGGTAAATAAGAGGTAAAACCAAAATCCCTTTGCTGTGATGTTACACGAACGCAGCATTAACTGTGGACAACTGTTGCAATGCCTACATCAACATGATGACTACACCTGCATTGACTCCATAGCCATGGACCACAGATGAAAGACGTTCTGATCATTTTCCTGAATAACTGCTATTTTACTACAGGATCAAGTAGTGGGAACTTAACTCTCTGTCTATTCTGTGGATTGGATGACACGCTGCACCAACACCATAAGCAAATAATGACATGCTGTACATCCTCCTTCTGCCCGTAATGACGCAAGGTTTATAGAGTGGAGCTTTGTCCTTGCTGCTGTTGTGTATTTTTAGGTCACTAAAGGCGGGGGGGTATGCAAAAGACCACACTGCACTGAATGTCAAAGCAAAACATACACACACATGCATGCACGACTAACTAGGAGGAAATGACACTTAAGTTTCTCCACTGATCGGTTTATAAGCCGCTGCTAGACAGGACATGCTGCTTCAACAGAACTTCACCACAATGGGCTACACCTGGCTAGAGAGACACAAGTGGCTAACAATAAAGAAATCTGTTTGCGTTCCAGGTTTGCTTCATTCGCTTGCAGCTCAGAGATCCCATGTCAGTCTAGTGGTTAAAGAACACCATTCCGTGGCTAGCAGGGGAAGCCAGGACAGTCTAACAGGCCTAACAGTCTTTCAGTAGGAACTCTGGGGGCTCTGTCTGTTAATTCTATTAGCACTTGGGTCATCTAGCAATTACCTTGCTGGCTAATTGAATGGTGAAAGTTTATGTAATAATAATTATATTAAAAGCCAAACAATAAAGTGGACTTAACTGAACTATAACAGCCCATACACAGCCTTGCAAAGACAAAAAAAAATCCAACTAGTCATTTATGATTCACAGAAAAGACAAATCTGACAAGCTTTTTATACTGACGTGATGACAGAAAAGAAACCCTGACCAAAACTACGTTCGTGCTACCAGGATGGGACTAGCTTCTGCATCTTAGCCACTATGAGGTCCAATAGCTGTCTCAAAGCAAGACCAGCACGTTCCTTTACGTCTCTGAGAAAGTCAAGAGAAGAGTACTGAGACACACGGAGAAGATGCAAAACTGCAGTGCAGACTCACAGAGCAGCCAGTCGCAGGACACAGTGAACCTGTAGAAACTCTCCACTTCCTCCAGAGAAATCCTCACGTATCCTCCTCCTTCCACCATGGGCTGCAGAGACACCTCACACTTCTCTTCCAGCATCTCACTCCCTCCTCCCTCTCTCTCCTTGTCTCTCTCAATCATTCAGCTGCTTGAAGCTAGCTTCTCTTTCTACCTCCGACTCACTCATTCACTACCTGTCTCTCTCTCTGCTTCTCATCCTGTTTGTTTTGTCGCTGACTCTCTTCCCACCTTTACTTCTCTTATTCCTCTCACGTGTTTTATTTCTCTCACTCCCTCTCCCTCTCTCTCCCTCCCTGTCCCCTGTGCTTTTTCCCCTTCACGCTTCTTCCTCTCACACGCACACGCACACGCACAGCCACATGCACAAACAAGGTGTTAACACAGCAGGGATTCCAGGCTCCGCCCATTCAGCGCTCAGGTAAGATTAACGGCAGCTAAACAAAAGGAGCGCCACCCTTTGTCTCACATGTAACCTCAGAGAAGCACATCTGTCTTCTTTACAAGAGAGGTGGTGACGCGACATGGCCTTACGATGTAGTGCCACACAAAGGTTTCAATCCCTAAATATAAAATAGACCAATTTAAAAAAAGCCAGGGATCTCAAATTAGGGATCAGACTGATATGAACATTTTGTGGCTACTATATATTATAGATAATATATTTATATATTTATTTATATATTTTGTGTTTATGTATAATGCTCATCTTTGAACTGGCTGTAGTCGCCCAGCGTGAAGCTACTTAAAGGTGCCAATGGAGAAGTGTATTTACATCAGTCCAGTACATAGAAATGACATCCTACTGTAAACCTCAAACGTTGTTTCTCCTTATACAATACGATTCCTGTGTTTAGAAATGGGCTTAGAAAATTTACCAAACTGTCACATAACGGACTGACTCCGCCTCCAAATCTATATATGCCAACCCATGTTCCAGCCCAGAAACAACCACAACAGCTCAAGAGCACTGATGGATTAAATGTGCAGAAACTTGCCTGCCAGGCTGTGAAAGGGCATCTCTGCACTTTTCATGCTGTCTCCAATTATCTCTCAGTGAGTATGGCTGATGCTCGTCTACAAACAAGGCTGAAATTGGCCTCTCAATTTGCCAGCTTTTTAATTGAATGCTGTTGCATCTTTAATGCAACAGCTTGTTAGGGTAGAATGTGCAGAAACACCCTTTTGAGGCTAAGAATGGGATTCTGACACTTTTCACACCATTTTCAGGGGATTTCTAACAGGCATGGTTGATGTTCATCTTTATACAAGGCTGAAATTAGCTTGCTGTTCGACAGTTCCGTAAATCAAACGTTCCACCTTAAATCCTACGGTTTCCTCAGGTGCCAGAACATAGCTACGGCACTATGTATAGGGGCCACTTCTTGCAATAATTTAGCAAAAACAAGCTGGTGAAGCCAAATTCAACATCTTAAACAAGATCCTGGACAACTGTAATTCCAAGACGGCAGTTTGCTCTGAGTACGGACAGTCTCTCAAACCCTGGACAAAATCAAAGCTTTCCACAGTGAAGGGATCCACAATTCCACCCTAACTACTATCACAACCCAAACCTGTAAGTAGCAGCCATGCTATGTGATTTGATCCATTAGTTTTGCCAAATGAAGTTGTTTCATCATAGACTCGACGTTTTACAGTGACGTTGAGTTAGTTAATCACTTTAATTTACTCGTGTCAATGTCAAGGTCCACTTTATTTTCCTCACTGAGTTTCGTCTATGACATATAGACTGACCTATCGCTATCTTCCATTCATATTGTATATCTGTAGTGTATGTGTGTGTGTGTGTGTATATATATATATATATATACAGTGAGTCCAAGAAGTATTTGATCCCTTGCTGATTTTCTTCGTTGGCCCACTAATAAAGACATGATCATTCTATACTTTTAATGGTAGATGTATTCTTACATGGAGAGACAGAATATTAAAAAGAAAATCCAGAAAATAAATCTAAGGAATATATATTAATTGATTTGTATTTCATGGAGTGAAATAAGTATTTGATCCCTCTTGCCAAACACACTCAATACTTAGTGGCAAAGCCTTTGTTTGCAAGCACAGCGGTGAGACGTTTGTTGTAGTTAACCACAAGTTTAGCACACACACCAGGGGGAATTTTGGCCCACTCTTCTTTGCAGATCCTCTCTAAATCATGAAGGTTGGTGGGCTGTCGCTTGGCAACTCTGACCTTCAGCTCCCTCCATAGATTTTCGATCGGATTGAGGTCTGGCGACTGGCTGGGCCACTCCATGACCTTAATGTGATTCTTCTTGAGCCAATCCTTTGTTGCCTTTGCTGTATGTTTAGGGTCGTTATCATGTTGGAAGACCCAACCACGGCCCATTTTCAGATCCCTGGCAGAGGGGAGGAGGTTGTCCCTCAGGATTGTGCGGTACATGGCTCCATCCATCTTCCCAGTGATGCGGTGAAGTAGCCCTGTACCCTTGGCAGAGAAACACCCCCAAAACATTATGCTTCCACCTCCATGCTTGACGGTGGGCACAGTGTTCTTGGGGTCATAGGCAGCATTTTTCTTCCTCCACACATGGCGGGTGGAGTTGAGGCCAAAAAGTTCAATTTTGGTCTCGTCTGACCACAAAACCTTCTCCCAATAACTTGGTTCATCTTTCAAATGATCATTGGCATACTTGAGGCGCGCCTCCACATGTGCTCTCTCTTCAGCAGGGGTACCTTTCGGGCACTGCAGGATGTGAATCCATTGTTGCGCAAAGTGTTGCCAATTGTTTCCTTGCAAACTGTGGTCCCAGCTGCCTTCAGGTCATTTGCTAACTCCTGCCGAGTGGTTGCAGGACGATTTCTGACCGTTCTCAGCATCATTGCCACCCCACGAGGCGAAATCTTCTTTGGAGCACCGGGCCGAGGTCTGTTGATTGTCATGTTATACTCTTTAAACTTTCTGATAATTGCACCAATAGTTGTTACTTTCACATCCAACACCTTACTAATCTTTTTGTAGCCCATTCCAGCTTTGTGAAGGTCAACAATTCTGACTCTGAGGTCCTGTGACAGCTCTTTGGTTTTACCCATGTTGGAGACTTGAAATCTGTGTGATCTGTCTGATTCTGTGGACAGGTGTTTTTCACACAAGTGATTAGTGAGAACAGGTGGCTTCAGGTCAGGTAACAAGTTGATTGGGAGTGTCTAACTGGTCTGTAAAAGCCAGAACTGCTAATGAATACTAAGGGATCAAATACTTATTTCACTCCATGAAATACAAATCAATTAATATATATTCCTTAGATTTATTTTCTGGATTTTCTTTTTAATATTCTGTCTCTCCATGTAAGAATACATCTACCATTAAAAGTATAGAATGATCATGTCTTTATTAGTGGGCCAACGAAGAAAATCAGCAAGGGATCAAATACTTCTTGGACTCACTGTATATATATATATATATATATATATATATATATATATATATATATATAAATTCACACACACACACACACACACACATACACACACACATATCAATATTCTATGCCCTGTATATACCCTGCATCTCTCATCTACCTCAGCCTTACCATAGTGCTATATGGTAATGTGTACATCTGCACATATCATAGTTTTTATTCATAACTGTAAATTAGTATAAACAGAGATTTTAGTGCTTAGTATTGTAAACATTTATTGTCTAATGTATATGTTTGTATTGAAGTACTGTAAGTGACTACACACCTAAGTTTTTTACTCACCTTCACACCTGTGAAAATGTGATGTGACAATAAAAGTTATTTGATTGAAATGCTGCTTCTAAACCAGCCAATCAGCAGATTCCATCAAAATACTCATAAGCGCACATAAGAGGGGAAAACAGCTCATTTCACCAAATCATGTGTCTAAATGGGCGTGTAAAAAACGTATCCTATGGCACCTTCAGGAACCAATGGCACGGAGAGAATCTTCAGGGTGTTAAACATGAGCATGAGAGTGGGCTACGAGCCATGACATAAAAAGGT
The DNA here is from genome assembly GCA_024036415.1 of Prochilodus magdalenae. Classification (NCBI taxonomy): domain Eukaryota; kingdom Metazoa; phylum Chordata; class Actinopteri; order Characiformes; family Prochilodontidae; genus Prochilodus; species Prochilodus magdalenae. The sequence continues at coordinate 82,259 of JAMWET010001940.1, read as the reverse complement.
CGTTTTATTAAAACGTCTTATTCATCCATCTCAAATGACCTGGCAGCAAGTCGTGTAGCTGTTCACACCTGTCACTTTCATGTCTCTCAAAAGCATCTCCAATGACCAGATTTTGCAACTGGAGGAGGCTTACCACCCACATTTACTACAGCAGCCTCTCACTGAGTCAGTCTTAGACAAAAGCTACCGTCCAAAATTTAGACCACACAGATGACCAGCATAGCTTGTAAACAAACCTTGGGGGAAAAAAACCTTGCATAATTAAAGGCTGCTTTACATCATGAATGCGTTCCTCAGATTGATGGTCAATGTGCTGTAGGTGGTTCTGTATGAACCCTTTTTCTCTATAGCATCAAGAAGAGTTCTAATATGGTTACAAGCTTGACTTTGTATCTACAGCAGAAGCTCTTTTGCTGCGATAAGGAAACCTGTGATACTTCATAGAACCATCGTTCTAAAGTGTGCAGGTTAGTCAGTTGGATGACGCAACTGATTCAGGTGGTCCTAACGCAGTTTGAGCGAACAGATAACACATTTCACACCTGTACTTTTTATTGCCTCTGGATGACAGACAACGATAACTCAAGATGCCTGTTAATGCATGTGTGTACATGGCTAAGGTTTAGTTCTGTATCAACGGAGCGAGAACATCACAGGTCGGGATATTGTAGAGAAGCCACACAATGACAAGCCATCAAATCAACTGTACAGTACCAAAGTATATATATATGTCCACTGTAAAGAGTTGGGTAAGCCAAAAAATACATAAATTAAAAAATCTGAGTGAGTAAAACTCAGCTCAGCTGCTTATTATCACAGGTACTCATTTTTAAGGTTTACCCACCAAACAGTGGGTCTGCAAAGTGCACCCAGTGTGTTAAAAATGCCAGCAACACAGAAGCATCTAAACCAACACCCAACATGCCATCAACACCCGTCCCGTGGTGCTCCCTCTGCATTTAAAGTCATTTTGGCTAGCCTGCTGCTAACAACACCCACTTTGTCCCATGTTTATTCCCCAACTTTGTAGCTTGAATGCAAACCCAAACTTTGTTCTCGGTCTTTCGCTAATAGTCAGAATTCGCATTTACCTGAAGTCTGTACATATTTGTGCTGCTTTCTTCTAGACCTGGCGAAGCAGAAAAATAAAGTATCCATGAGTGAATTATATTCAGAGAGTCCAAGATCACTCGCCGTGTATGTGCTGCATTCAATGTGACCTACACACACACACACATACATATCCTTTAACCACACAATACAAAGGTCGAGTGTGTGCACACTTTTCATTGGCACTTCAAGCCAGACTTATCTAATACCCCTGCAACGTATTATACAGCAACTTCCAATAATAATCAACCACAGCTCAAGAACAACTTATTACATAACAAGATGCAGTACAATTTCAAGAAACCACACTTCATTCCACAATACGATACAAAATAGGTCCTTACAATGACACACATGTACACGGCATGCACAATATAACACAAAATATAATAATGCTAAAGTGACCAACACACACAAAAACCAACACCGGCACACTGTTAATACAACATAAAGAATCATCTCTGTCTACACAGATACAATAGTGCAAGACTATTAGCAAGATCTTATTAACATGACAATTAACCCTCATAACATTCAAACATGTGTACAAGAGATGATATGTTTAGCAAACCAAATTTTCCATATGGCTAAAATGGCATATGAACTTTTGCTGGCAACCTGAACTAGCTGACCCATCACTATTGTCTTCGACACTGGCATCACATTAGCCAAGCTGAGTATGCAACCGTGTTCCAACGAATAGAAGTTTTTTCACAAAAGCAAAAATGACAAATTACGAAATGTCTCCGAAAGCAGCTAAAACAGCTCTCAAACTGAAGTTCCGAGTTCTAGCAAAGTCCTTATAGAAAATCTGTTCAGTCGGCGGCCATTTTTGTGTTATTTCCAGCCATATAAGACCAGACACTTAGAATGGAGAGACCAAAATACTTGAAACCGAAGGGCAAATTACCAATTAAAACATATTTGAAATTAAATTCATATTCAGAACACATTTAAATTCAAATGTATTGCTATAAGTATGTATATGTAAGTATACACTATTATGTAAACAGCTTTGTCCACTATTATTTTCACAATGAAAAAGGGAATAGATTAGACTGCAATGTCTTCTGGGCTACTGTTGAAGTTGACACGTTGGTGTTGGAAGTTGGTGTTCGGTCGATCCTTTGTCACTCTAACTTACTGTACTTGGGCTAATGAAGCGATGAAACGGCTCCTAAGAGCCGATGGGGACACTCACAAAGTAAAATGACGAGGCCAAGCGGAGGAGGATGTTTTGAAACCGGTACTAAACCAGGGACTAACTCTGCATGCATTCTAAATATTGGCATTAGGATAATATAAACGAGCATACTAAATATAATACTGTATTAGTTATCAATACAATAAAAACTAGCTCCAATTACGCAGAAAGAGAAGAGTCCTAATGCCTTAAGCCTCTGCGGTACTATATTGTGAACTCAGGTTTCAGGTGTGATCTTAGACTGCAAGCAGAGTTGATCACTGTAATGCTCTTCTTACTGGGCTTCAGAGTTCATATCACTCCAGTTTTAATAGAGCTGTACCAGTTACCCGTATCTTTGAGGATAGATTTCTGCTACTAGTCTATAAAGCTCTACATAATCTAGCACCCGCTACATAACAGAATGTCCCTCTGCTTATGTTCTAACTCATGATCTCAGATCTGCAGATACCAGCCTTCTGTAAACACCCTTCCCAAAATACAGTATACAGTGGAGAGACCTTTTTTCAGTTATTCTGCTTCTAATCTGTGGACCTCAATTCCACCTTCTTTTAGACAGTTGAGCTCAGAGATCACTTTTGAGGAACATTAAAAAAAAAAAAACATCTCTCTTTAATTCAGTGCTCCATTACAACATCTAAAATTATTTTTAAAAATATTAAAGTTTCTTCTATTACCTATGACAACTGTCTGTACAGCACTTTCAAATGGCACTGGTTTAAAAAGTGCTCTGTAAATAATAATAATAATTATTATTGTTATTATTATTATTATTATTATTATTATTATTATTATTATTATATGTTAAATCCTCTCTTAAACCTAATATATGGAGCATTTGGCAAACAATTGAGTACACTGCTCTGAACAGTTTATTTAAAGACTCAAGCTAATACACCTATGTTGGCAAATATTGAACACAGAATTGAAAGCCCAGTTTGAAGAGATTTAGCTACAGTAGAATGACTCAAATACCTCTGCTGGCAGATTAAGCAACAGAATGCTAAATAAACAGAACAAAGACCAGCAGATTTAGAACCAAGATCTGCTTTTTGGAGGGCACACTCAGCAAACGTGCCTAGGACTAAGCACATTGTAAATATGCATTGGTTCAGCAAAACTTCAGATGCTGTAATAAAGACAAATATAAATAAGCATTAGCCCGAGCTGGCAGTGCAGAAAATCAAACATCACAGCATGAGTAGTATCAGTGTACAGATGGACTAACACAAGGTCAGAGAGAGAGAGAAGCTTATGGACAGAGATTTAGACTCACACAGTTTAAGAAGCGCTTCGGACATCTGTTGATGTTTCTGTTCAGTTCCCCGTCAGCTCACTCAATGCTATGGCAGCTTGTGGATGTGCCTTAAGTGCTGAGTCTGTTTCCTGTGTGTGTGTGTGTGCGTGTGTGTGTGTTCCCTCCACACACGACCCTGATGGTCACTCACTGTATTAATAAACCTGCTTGTTAAGCTCCTCCTCAGTGTGCTTTCCCTCCGTGTTGAGACCACTGACTATGCAGTTGTTAGTTTGTGTACATCTGTGCGTGTTCACCGACAGAATGGTGTGTGTTTCTGGGGGTCTGGCGGTATAAGCTAATGGATGAAGGTGAGACATTTCAGAGGAGCACTTTTAGCACAGCAGCAAACTGATACTGATGGTAGATTCTTGGACTTAACCAAAACCTAAAAGGCTCCATCCATAATGCACCAACTGTAAAGTAAAGCATGCATCCCTCAACTCTCTCAGGCCAGGACCCACATGCTGAAACCCTGTTCGCACCCTCTCATGTGGGACAGATGCTACAGTGACTCACTATTGCCCCTTGAGGTATAAAGTGGAATTACAAGACAGGACAGGGCTAGGGCTGGGACATAGTAACATAGTAACTTCAGTGGATATGTCTGCAATTTGATACACAGACGTCTCTGACACACCATCACATCGGTCATTTCTTCTCATTCTGTTGATTCTAGTTATGTTTTAATCTTGCACACTGCTTCTTGATGCCTTCAGAACCTAAGCCTACATGCGGCTAGCTGGGCATACCGGTGATATTAAGTTATATGCTCTGAATCAGACAACAAATCTGCAATGCTTTATATAGAGAAAATACGCAAACAAAAAAAAATGAAACAGGAAACTAATTTGAATGATTCATTTGAACAGCCCCCTGCACACACAAACTCAGCACCCTGACGCCCCCACTAAATACTGAACTGTGACTTTTTCAAGAACTGCTCTGCACTCATCACTTTAAAACAGCCTCAGGCTTTTCCATTTGCACTACTGTTTATACTGGCACTGCCATGCCACTTTATCCTACATCTTAATTCTGCTAGAGCACATGCCACTTTATCACCCTTATTGTCTTCAGTGTCTCATTATGTTTATCTCAGGGCCCTTATTATATTTTATCGTATGTCTTGTGTTCGTCTATTTTAGGTTTACTGTTTAACATATTAAATAAACTCATGTTTTGGTTTTAGTTGTAATCTATTATCATTAAATGTTTATGTGCTGCAACTCGGGTCAGAGAGTACCGCACTTTCAGTGCTCTGTATGTTTGGTACATATTGAAGTATTGACAATAAAACTACTCAACTAGCTAACCTTACTAACTTACTGTGAACATGTACATGGAAATTTTTATTTTCTCTGCACTGCGAGTACACACAGGTGTCTTTACTCGGCTGTTACTGGTGACATGCATCGCCATTTAGCTGTACTGAGCTACAGCACACTACTGACATTTCTCAAGTGTCTCCAGCCTCCTCGTCACTTAAGTACCTCCTTGTAGATGTTGTTTAACATGGCATTTAAAGCGTGTTAGTGTCTCATATGGTTGGGAAGTCTTTTCAGTTGGAACTTTCAGCTCACTTTCACTCAGCTTACTGTTACTTCAGTCAGACACGACAGCACTCCATGACAGAGGAAGGAACTTTTCATAGGCCTACACTGAGTCAGACTGCAATAGAGGCCATAGTTACTTTATACCTAGCAGATAACTACAGCCAGCCCGCTGCTGTTTGAGCGATGCATACTAAGTGTGGTATAAAAACCACGTAACTAACAGGAGTGCTTTGTAAGTGGCAGCAGTGCGAAGTGGTTCCACTTGTGATCTGGCATGTGCACCATTGGGCTGTGTGCTCACAAAAAATAGCATGCTTTGATTCTTCCTTGAACTTTGAACTTCCTCTGGGGCTGTTTCTCTTAGAGGGGTGTCGGTGAGTTGATGGGATCGTGAAGGCACAATTGGACCGAAACCTTTTTAAGGTAAGTCTGCAGAAGTCAACAGCTCACCCACTAACGATCTGAAACCAGCAGCCACTGAACGAATACTGGGACAAAACGACAACAGACAGGACTTGAAATGCTCTGTTTACAATGAATGCCACTTATAGTAATAGCTTGTTGCCAAACACAATGAACTTGATGAATTAAGCCACCCACCACCTCAGTAAACACCAGTGCATCCCAGCAGGAAACCACACACACAGCAATGTATTCCAAAAGGTGGTCAGCACTTTCAGAATCTCTTCCAGCTGCCCTCTACAAACTCAGTGATAACTCTGTTTCCCTTGAGGAAGCAAGAACTCAGTCAGTCCTCAAATGACCCCCCTTTAATATTAAAGAATGACTTGTGTGTTTTTCCAGACATTACCACACTCGGTCATACTGTGCTACTTGAAGGTTGGTGAACTCTTTACCACTCTGTGAATTCATGCCTTAGCATTATTATATTTTGTGTAATATTGTGCATGTCGTGTACATGTGTGGCATTGTAAGGACCTAAGTGTGGTTTCATGAATATGAAACTCTAAAACTAATTAGCCAATTAGCAAATTACAAGTGTACAGTTTTCCATTCATGTATTGAACTGAGCAATCCATCATTAAATGTCTTGGCTGGCAAAGGTATGTGAACCTCTGCTTTCAGGAACTGGTGAGCAGCAATGACTTCAGCCAAATGGTTTATAGAAGTGTTAATCAACACCGCACACTTTGAGGAACTGATCTGAAAGGCCTGGTTCTTTCTCAGAACTGCTTCAACTGTGTAATGTTTGTGGGCATTCTTGCAAGAATGCCACACCTTGGGTTCTGCCTCAACATTTATTTTGGGTTAAGGTCTGTATTTTTACTCAGCCATTTCACAATGCAACATTTCTTTTGTGTTAACCACTCTTTGCAGCCTACCTGGTGTTTCTAAGGCCTGATGATCTTCAATTCACAGATGGATGCCTTAACTTTCTTTCTAACTATCTGAAATTCTTAGCTGCTTCAAATGATGGCATGCTGTCCTGGTCCCAGCAACAAAATAGCCCCAATCTATGATACTACCACCATCGGGTTTCACAGCTGGGATGAGGTTCTTTTGCTGGAAGGCAGTGTTCAGTTTTCCACATCCCTCATTTAAGCCATTTACATCATGTCCAAGCACATAGCATCATTCCGGTAGCCTTCTGGCTGACCCAGGTCTTCTAAAGAAGGTCTGATCTGATGCTGTGTATGCCTGGGTGTTTTGCTGGTTTTGCTTGTGTCACCGTGCAAGGCTGCTGGACCAGCTGCTTGAGTAACACTGCTCTGCATATTTACAACGCTTTATAGTAGATACGTGGCTGTGTAGCCTGGACGCTTGGGTCACACTGCAGGCTGCTATGGGTCTGCCAGAGCTGGCTGTGTCTACAAACTTGAGCAGTGGACTTTTTCTACCTACGAGCGATCCCATACTGTGGACTAGGGAATTTTCCCTCCACCAGCTGTGGGAACTGTGTCTGTTTCTTGTCTTATTTACTGCTTCCTGTAACAGGTGATGGAACCAGGGATTTTAGAATGTTAATGATGGAAACACATTGGTAAAGGTATCGCCTTTTTACCTTTCGGTGTCCTGGATGCATCCCCCTGTCCTGAACCGGGATACACTGATGCAATATTAGGAGCGAATATTGGTTCTGATTTTAATTAAGTTAGCTGAACCGGATATCCGATAACAAGGCCAATCTATACTCTAATTTTGTTTGCAATGTGTGCTATGCCGTCAATAGCATGTTTGCAGGGTGTAGATGTAACGGGGAACCGTCGCACCTCAGCAAGGTTTGAAACATGGTCTCTGGTCACAGACCAGCATGCTACAAGGTGAGCTAACAGTTCACCAGCAGAGTGGAGTCAAACAAAGGCTTCCAGGAGAGAAAAACTGATTGGGACAAAACGCAAAGGAACCAGCTAGTCATGAGACCGGCTAGTCACGAGAGACGTGTGTCAACTTAAGACTGAGCAACCAAGGGCCGGCACTCTCACACTTAAGTAGCGTGAGCTGCAGGCTTTAGTGTTTGCCACTTGATTGCTCATTAGTTGCCCGTTGAGTGGCCAGAGGTGGATACCTTACAGTAGACTTGAGTTACGATCAGGAACAACAACATGGAGCGAGCCAGAGAGTAAGCTGTACGAGTAAGCTTAGTAAAGTATTGCTTGTCAATCCTGGTGGCTTACGTCACTCCAACATGGTGAAGTATACGGCTCTACTATTCAAAAGTGGTATCTAATCAATATCGGGTATCGACAGGTACGCAGAGTTTATGTACCGTGCTGGTATCAAAGCTGGAAAAGCTGGATCGGAGCATTCCTAGTCCTGAATGTATTTAACATAATCTTCTCAAAGCTATTATAAAACAATAAGGCAGCATATTCATAACCATAACCATTCTCATCATCAATACTGTGAACAATTTGGCTGCGTTGTCTCCATGGTGACGCACATCAAACTACTCTGAATGTCTGTTTAGAGCTTTACACACAAATTTAGCCAAATCTGTACAGTTCCCTCATAAAATACTTGTTTCAGACATGTTGGCAACACAAACAACAATGTGCCGATTAAACACACACACAAACACACACACATGCACACGCTCCTCACCGTTCCACTCCCTCCAGGAGCTCCTGCGCTGGTAGGTGCTGAAGTTTCCTCCCTGCAGAACCGCCACTGACAGGCTGTGAAGAAGCTGAGAGAGTCTATTAAGAATCCGCTGAGGAGCCTCCTGGCCCTCCCGCAGCAGCTCCTGCAGAGACATCCAGCCTGCTGAACCGGTGACCTCACCCTGGACACGGGCCTGACCACAAGTCTTGACCTCAGCACAGACCAGCTGGACTGTGCCTGGAGAATCTTGGGTCAGGAAATCACCAGTAGACCAACGTAGTGCTTTATGGGCAAGTGCAAATCAAGGCAAGACAAGGTCTTCAAGCTTGTCTTTAACAGAATGACAGTATAGTGGACTTTTCCCCTGACCTGTGCTTTTCCTTGCTATACTCTCGGGATAATGGAGCCGTCCACATCAAAGCATGCTGGTGCAATCTAACGCCAATCCAAACAGAGAACAGAGAAACATAGGCGGTTTTTCCATTCGCTTTTTTACCTTTAAGGGGAAGTGAATGGTCCAATCATGGCTAGACAAGCTGGTCCCAATTTTCAAAAAACATTTACTATATAGCTTTGCTATATGCTGAGTAGTCCAACCAAAGCAAGAGTACTTGGTCCATTTGGTTGGTTCAAAAGTCCAGTGAAGTTTTCTTTCCACTTAGCCTTAAGGAGCAGTGAATAGTCCAAGTCAAGGCATAAGATGTTGGTCAAATTCAAGCTTGTTCCAAAACGAATCCCAGCATTACAGAGTATTCTCTTCACTCTGCGTTAAGAGTTAGAGAGACGTTGTGCCAAACTAAGGTCATTTCAACATACAGCGGTTTTTCCCTTCCCTTGGCTTTAAGAGAATAGTTCCAGTCAAGTTGAGGCAAACGAAGGCTCCATTTCAGGCTCTGCCTGAACAGAATGACAGCAGAGTATTCCCTTCACTTTCATTTACATCATGGTTAAGCAAGAGGTCCAATCAAAACAAAAGCAGCTGCTTCAAACTGAGTCCATCTTACACTATAGAGAAGCTGGTTCAGTTTGAGCTGGTTAAGTGTTAAGAGTCCACTGAAACCAAAGGAAGTTGGTCCAAACTCAGCTCAGGGGAAGTGAATAGTCCAAGTCGAGCAAAGACAAGCAGGATCAATTTATTCCAGACAGAATTCCAGCAGAGCTTTCTCTTCACTTTGCTTCTTCGTTAAGACGGAAACCGAAAAGATCCAGTGGTGGCGTTTCCGTGACGAGAAGCATCTTCGCGGTTGTGTTTGTCGAGTCCTGGTTCTCACGCTGTCTTACACTCACACATACACTGAAAGCCTTGTTCGCAATGGAGCATGGAGCTGAGGAGAGGAAGAGAGGGTGGGTGATTTGCCGGGACGTTTTAGCACAAATCCCCATCTGCTCAGCTAATTATACCGACAGCAGCAGCAGCAGCCGCGCAGGCGGCGCTCACACACACACATGCACGCGCAGTAATCTTCAGAATTCTCGTGCGCCACTTAGGGGACAAACCAACAAACATTCTTCCAGGCTGCAGAGAAGAGAATGAAACACTCCAGCGTTTTCCAACCAAATCTCTACGTGCCATATCTGTATCATGCAGTGAGTTACCACAGTAAATCCCTTCCTCATATTAATCTGTACTGTGTGTTACAACAGGAAACCCTTTCACTCAAAACACATTTACTATAGAAGGCAGTGGGCACATACTGAAGTACCTGTCTCCCCATTTACTTTTACACACTCATCATCAAAAGAATAGCTGCACCCAGAGGAAGTGTAGGATTGTAGTGCTATTGGGAAGGGAGATAAATGTCACCAGGAACAATAACTGATGATACATTTAGACTGATATGGGTAATACTTATTGAGCTACACATACAGAAGTAGTGTCTCTCAGTATGGCATTGGGCCGCCTTGTTTACTAACGCAACATGCCAGATGTCTCACATGGAGTTGTAGGGGGCCCTGTGGTGTCCTGTGATCCATTCATGCAGCATGAATATTCTCATACAGTTCCTGCAGATTTCGCGATAGGGGTGCGGGACTCCTCACTGTAGGTGGTCCGGTGCTATTCTGTGTCGCTTCATGACAATCTGGCACAAAGGAAGCTGTGCGTGCATGTATTCATGCGCTGTGCAGCCGTCTGCCAAAGGTGCTGGCACTATCAGGGTGAGTCATAGAGGTCAGCACTGCTTCCTGTATGTCCGCAATCGTTGGTTAGTCAGGTACAGCAATAAGGCTCATCCTTGCTTACATCACACACGCAGCTGAGGGTGAAACTCAAATCAGTCGCATGTCTCACAATGTCAAACCTACACAGCAGGTTTCATTCCTGTCGGCTCAATCCTTCTGGGTACAACTACTGCAACTATTTTTTTGACGATAGCCTTATTTCTTTTTCTAGGTGCAGAGGAACACTGGTAAAAAAGCACAGCTTCCATCAGTCACTATCGCGTGCAAATTCCAGAAGGTAATGTCAAATAAGGGACAAGGCAGACCAGCCACATCCAGGCCTTGAACCTCTCGACGCGTTTTGTCATCGTGGTCCACCATCCATGTAATTTGGTGCTGATTTTACAGAGATGGATAACAAAAAGCCTCTGATAGTAAAAGGTTATAGGATACAGGTGCGGCAGATAGAGACTAGGTTGAAAAACATGTTGAGAATATATGAATAAGACAGCACAGAATACCAACACAGAGAGAAATGCAGGTGAGCTGGACTTGTAAGCAACATAGAGAGACACAGAGATAAGCCAGCTTAGTGCAGACTGCACCTGTAGGCCCCTGAGTGCCATTAACAGTTATACACACTGACCTCACACTGAAAAGGTAAGCTTGTGTACTTACCCAAACACATGCTTATGGTTATCAAGCTAATAAGAATCCTCTTCTTCAGAGTGAGCTCACTGTGTTGAAAGATTCCTCCTTAATTTCATGCTTGTGCGTGCAGATCCATACATTAACACTTCTGAGGTGACATCATCAAAGACACATGATGAGGCATGCTGATGGTTCCCGACTTAATTTACAGATTCTCGCTCACACATCTCTCTCAGTACAGTCATGCAATAATTAGCACCGTGCAATTTTAGCCTCACACTCACAATCTGGCTGCAACATTAAAATAATAGTTAAAATTAATTAAGTAAAATGAAGTATTTAATATTTTATTTGTGCTGTTAAGTAGTGTTCTGGTATGCATTGCAGCCTCAACAGTGACAGATCCTGTGATTACAATAGCTCATCAGTGTTCTTTCCCATCAACACCCAGCATGCACTGCACAAATACTACATACGACCAATGGTAGTACCCCCACGGCTATAAAGATTCCTGACTGCTAGCATAGCCACTGATATAGAGGGTAATATATGCTTATAGTTTTTAAAAGTACCTCCCACCTTCAAGGGGTCTAACACAGAGCTGAATAAGTAGAGCTCAGTACATGGATAGGTAGAGATCAGTCCCACTGCGGTCCCCCCTTCAAAATTCCAATCTTACATTTACAGTAGAGGAGAGTAAAACGGGCCAACTGCAAAATCCTAGACTGTCACTTAATGATCTTAACAGTCATACTTAATAGACCTGTTTATTATATAGCCCAGCAGGTCCAGGGAAGAATGAAACAACAACAACAACAACAACAACAACAACAACAGCAGCAATAAAGGTACGTGAAGAAATGCATTCCAGCGTTCCAGGCTGTGAATGGGGATCTGCACTTCCAATCTCCTTTCCAAGGAACAGCTTGTACAGGTGCCAGAATGATGTAACTGCAGCACCATTTAAGGTGGAATGGAAATTTGCACAACAAGCTGGAAAGCAGCGGCTACGCTGTGTGATCTTATCCACTTTTTGACAGTTGAAGCCTTAAGCCAATCTTTTCAGGTAAATGTTAGCCATCTGAGTCATTGTGGTGTCTCACTGTAAACGAGCAAATCAGAGTACACATCAGGTTATTTAGCACTTCAGCTAAACAGCTCGTTTCATTCCAATACTAGGACTAACTAGGTTTGAGTGTGTAGTGTACAGAGCTGTTAGGAATGTACACTTAGAACTAGTTCATTTTTGAGTATGGTAATGATGGACACTATTGTCCCACAATCCAACAGGAAACAGAAAGGGAGGAGCTTCTCACGTCTGGAAAACTCAGTACAAATGGTCGACAGTGAAGCCAAGACATGAGCAAGTCTACTTGAGATTGCTTATCTACTAGACACAGTTTAAGGCAGGTATATGACACAGTTTGCACTAGGGCTCTCTAGAGGTCGACGATTCGAATCGTCAGTCGGCGACCCATTAAGTTGACTGAGACCCTTTAAGTCGACTGACAACAGTGACCTTTTTTTCCCCCGTAAAACAGACTAAAGCTTACAAAAATGCACAAGAACTTTAAGAAAGTAAAAAGACATTTTAATAATTATTAGAGGGGAATAATAAATACATATGTAAGTTCTAGCTGGGCTGCGACGCATCATTGCTAAAAAATTTAATCCACAAGACGACGTGCGCTGGCGGTTCACCGCTTAGGAAGCCGCGAAGCTAAGAAAGACGGGGGGGAACGATGTCTCAGAGAAAGTCTGGAGGATGTTTTGAAGAAGAGAATCCGAACAAATGAAACCTTATTCTGCTCGTCATTCGATCAGACATCCAACACTGCTCCAAACGAGGGAGCTGAATGTCGTTTTAGACATAACGGCTGTTTGCGGTGAAGGAAAAACAGAGCGGAGTCGTTTGTTTTATTATAATTACATTATTTTAGATCCTTAATTACAGATATGTTTATTTATTCATCTATAGCTGAGATTATCTTTATTTAAGGATAAGTACAGTCACTTAATCTGCCCGCCCATAAACGAGAGATAATGATTTCAGCACGGGGAATATAATAAACGATTTCAGGTTTACCATTCTTCTCTTCATCTATAAATAATTTAAATATGGACTAATCTGGTTTTATTTAACAGTTCATTATTTATGAGAGATGAAAGGCGAAGGGTCCTCCTACTGAAGAAGCTGTTAGAAGTGAAATTAAAAGGACTAGAAGCTATAAGCGCTAATGTTTAGCATAAGTACGTGCTGCTGCCCGGCGCTGTATCCTGTAACTAAAGGCTTCAGTTCAGATCGATCTTCATACGCCCCGTCTCTTTTAGTTAAGAGATATGTTCCTGTGACTCTGCTGACTTTCTAAATGAGGAGGACATCAGATCTGAACCGTGTGCAGACTGATTTACTAATTACTAGATAATGTACATGGAGAAAAAAACATGAACGAATAGTCGAATCGTCGACCAGGACGGGCAAATCCGATTCGACTGACAAAATTCTGAGTCGGGTACAGCCCTAGTTTGCACAAACTTGCTTGATGGCTGTAAGCTTCCATTACTGGCTAGCTATATTAGCTTCCAAACTTTGGGCACCAAACATGTCTGTTTAATTAGAAAAAAGACCAGAGAGAGAGAACAGCCAGCCAGAAAGAGAAGCTGACACGGAAGCACAACTAAATTCTTGGCAGACTCCGGATCCATCACCCCAAGCATGTAATTCCCCTTCTTCTCCCAGTGTCCCATCCTAGAAAATCGTCTATAGCAGCGGAACCAAGCGCCTCAAACTCTTCACAGTCGGTTCTTTTTCACAGCCCAAGAGAAAGCACCCTACACTAACGTCTATTGAGCACACATCCATCTGGACCCCAAAGAGTGAAAAAAGAAGGGCATCTCATTATATGGCTCTGGCAACGGTGAAACCCCATTACTGCATCAAGAATCAGGATCCAAGCACAGGACTGGGAGGGTTGACGGAATACAACAGATCTGTGCTCCACCCACAAATTCACTCGAGTTTAGCAACTGTTAGGAGGTTAGACGAGCTTTTCATACTGTTGGTAAAAATCCCATTTAAGCTACTAAAAACTTATATAAAGGTATAGCATAAAACCAAAACCAAGAGAACGGGACTGCTTCAGTCCTCATTTAGAGCCACTGTTATACTGAGCTTCCAATTTAAATGCTACGCCACCGAATTACACTACTTACAATTATCAGATTGGAAAGGACAATGACACAAGATCTGCTACCATGCTAATGTTAGCTTAAATGAGCAAGTAAAAAAAACCCCTAAATTTACCATAGAATTTTCAGGAGCCACTGGGGGCCACTGGGGGTAGATTATCTGCCCTTATTTATCATGCATAATCAGTTTGCAGATGCTCCTAACATATAACTAAAAGAAAATGAACTCGTCTTGATGTCAAACAGGCCACTGCTGTTAGGAATGCTTTTTTTGGCTAGAGCATCAGCGTGACTTTCCCCTGATATAATTCCAATGCCAAAACCAACAAACAAGCAAAACCACAGCAGATTATCAGTAACTCAACAACACTGTTCTAACAACGTCTGACCTGTGGAAATTTGACTCCCCACTTTAAAAACAACCACGCAGTCAGAGTGCTGTGTTTCCGACTTGTTGATGGAACAATGCTACCCTACCAGGCAAATAAAAGTCTCAGGAGATATTTATTATTTTATGTAACATGCCTTTATGTTTCACACAACAACGTCGACCTGAGACGGTTAATGTACCTGAAATCGGTACTGTGGGGTAGTAATAGCTTCAAAAACACAAATATCTGCCTGTGTTCAATATCAACACACACCTTATTAAAGAAATCACAGGGGTTGGGGTGCCTAGATCTCATCCTGCTGTCCTGGGTGGAGTCGCTGATGGTAAAGTCATTTATTTGTGCGAGGTCAACACTTATGTTAAATGTATACAAAGCAGTCAGCCCATTTGTTGGCTCGGTTTGTTAAGACAGATGGCGGAAATTGGCTAATGCAGCATTTGACTGAAGTGCAAAACATGGAATTTCCAGATAACAACTGGGAAAAAAAAACACAAAGAAAACAGTCACTTAACTGGAAATTCCTACTGAGGAAAGAGAAGCTCATCTACGGTAGCTGCTCACACCATCTACAGTAATAGAAGAAGACTTCTCTACGTTTAAACACAATTAGTGTTGTATTTGAGTAACATCGATCAACAGACAGACACAGTAGTTGGTTAAAGCTATAGTAATCATAAAGCTCATGGTTTTGAGAATATAACGAGACCATGATCGTTACCACTCAAATCATTATCCATTAGCTGACTAGCTTGTTGCTAACAATACCTGCTTTATAGAGGCGTCCATGTTTTATCATGATCATCATCCCAGTAAATCTATCCTTGTGTTTGCCCTAATTGGGTAAGTGGGTTTCATACTGCAGATTATAACTCAGTGGGCTATGCACAGGGGGCACTTTAAGGCAGAGAGACCCAAAGTCTCTACCAACAAAGCTATAAGCACTGCTGCATTAAGGGCAGTGCGCAGTAACACTGGCATGTGGGGTTTCTGGGTAGAAGTCTCCATATTGTCTCTGGATGCACCAGCTTGGCTCTGGTACCCTGAGATCGATGTGGGGCATGTTAATATTATTGACAGAAGACTTTCAGAATCAAACGGATAACTGTAGACCTGTGTGTGTATGCTGTAGTGTAGTGCTGTTAGTAGACAGCTAGCGCTGTTTGTGTCCTTCTTCCTCATATGTGCTCCATTCTGGGGTTTGTGTGGACAGCGTGACTGTGGTCTGACAGCTGTGGTACAGTATAACTTCTGTGGCTAGACTGAGAAATAAACACCCTCAGTGCGATGTGTGAGGGGCTTAAACAGACAGACCCAACACTCCCAAAAGGCAGCAGACAGACAGACGGCAGACATTTTCACTTTCCAAGAGGCAAGTCCGGTTCAAGTTCATGACATTTACTGCAAAGGTCAAAACCGTAAACCATATTTAGCCTACACTGCATTTCCTGTCATGTAGATGCGCATCTACATAATTCCTAGAAGGCCTAATTCCTAGAGCACTCACATGCTAATTAGTTTCTTATTCGTTTCTCACTTATATTGTATGTAGTGCTATGAGCTAAAACAACAATTTCCAGCCTCACCTTATACCCTAGAATAGGCTGTTTTTGGTACGCAGCCTGTATGACTGACATATTTAAATGGACTCTGTTCAAATTGGCTGCCCTGTATTGTGTCTCTATGAAAATGCAGTCTGGGCTGAAACACTCTTCATAACTTCAGAATGAATATGTGGAGCTAAAGTGCTTTAGGTTGATATTGGTGAATATGTACAAAGGCATTTTTTGTGACATCACAAAACTATTGCGGCTTAGTTTCCATATGTGTATAGTATGGATCGATTGGATTGACTGGACAAGTGCACCAATAGTACATTTAAAAAATATGAAGAAACTTTATTTTATCTTTTGGGCCATTTTTAAAACACAGCCGCACACACTACTGTGAGACCCTTGCATGTGATCTGCAGAAATTTGACCAAACCCGTCCCTTTCCCTTGCTCCACTAGAGCTGCAGTGAGAAACTAGGTCAAAGCAAGTGATAATGGCACGTTTCGGCCCTGCACTTTTCATGCTAATTAGATGAGAAGGGTCGTTAAAAGGGCCCGATCGATCACCACATACACTTGAGCCTCTGCAGTACAGCAAGGAGATGAATTTTAATCAGATTCAGATTTTTTACTCAAGTAGGAAAATCCTTTAAAGTTAGAAACATTAAAAAAAATCTAATTTACAAAACATTGACTTTTCCTCAAGTATAATACGCCATTCCAAACTTATCTAGTCTGTAATCCTTACTTATTAATTTTGCATTACGAGACTACGCTACCTGAAACGTAATTAGGGCTTATACCTTATACCGACTAGGACTGCACAAACAGTACACCTAAATCACCACACTAAGCTCAAACTACACAAAGATGTTCAGTAACCTCAAAAAGAGCTGTAGTAATCCTCAGTGTGCTTCCTGACACTATAAACCAAATTAGCTTTGTAGCTCCAGGACAAAACTAAAAAAGCAAACACCTGGTTGGATCAAACAGCCTACAAAAAAGAGGAAATAAGTCATATGTCTTTTAACTGTGTGTTTTATAAAGTTACAATACTGGACCTGCAGTTGCAAGCAAAGGTTTGAACACCCTTGGGGAAATGACACGTTACGCTGATTGTAAGTGAAAATGAGTAAATCCGCACTTTACAGAGAGCACGTCTAAGGGCGACATACCAGCCTCATTTTCAGTGTTCATTTTACTTTGGGCTCTGCTAGAACAGATTTACAAGCTTCAGTGTTACATAAATACAGTACATGTTTACAGTATATTCATTGGCTGTCAAGCTAGCTATTAAGCAGGCATTAAGGATTGTGTTACAGGATGACATCACCTCGTAATAGTGGAAAAGGGCTGGAATACCAGCGAGGAATTTCAAGCCTCTGGGAAAAGTGGTTTCTGTGGGAGAGAGTTCGGTCTTTACTTTGGGCTTTTTTTAGACCATTTGCATGCACAAAAAGCCACACTGCCTTATATGGCTGAATTCAGAACTGACTTTGCATTACAATGTGCAGAAGTGTGTGCTCTGTAAAGCATGGATAACTTATTTCACACCCAATTTGAGCAGGAGCACCCAAATCCTGAAATCCTGAATTAGCATAAACAGTACAAAATGGGAACTAGAGATCAAAAAATAAACACACATACGTATAAACTGAAATTTCTGCATATATGATAATTCAGTAAACAAATATAACCAAACCAGCTTACATGTGTGTCAACAATCACCATGATATTTTTAAGGTGAACTGATTACATCATGCCCCACTGAAATAACAACCCACTTCTCAACTGACTCCTCTTACTTAGCACTGCCTTGAGACAGTTGTATGTATTTAGCTAGAACCTGCAGGCAACTGCAGGTATGTGGGGAAATAGGACTGTGCGGGCTTTTACTAGAGAGCTGGAGGAGATAAAAGGAGGTAAGACAGTCTCACTGTTAACAGGAAAGCAAGGAATATCTGACAGCAGGGTGTTCAGCCCCCCTAGTTGTATTTATAAAAAAAACTGATTTATCTGAAAACTTATCGGTGCCAGAGTTGGAGTTTTTCCGTATGCAAAAATCATCTAACTTCATGTTTCAGTCCAAAACGTTTGGTCAGTCTTCGTCAAACTCCTTCTAAATAAGCCTTGAAAGTGTGCAGCCTCCTGTAATGACATCCTGTAGTACTGTATTATAGTAAGTCAGCATGGTTCTCTCTCATGGATGCTATAAATGACTCCCACAATCTGACTTATTTACACCTAGAAACAGACTAGCGTTCTGACACAAATGCTCACGGTGGGGAATCGGATTTGCTATTCTTCAGCCTGTCAACAAATTCATGTGTACAGCTGGAGGATTAATTACAGTGGTGTACAACTGAAATACACACCGTAACTGTAGAGGAACCACAGGAGCAAAAATACCAGTTCTCGATACCAAATGCTGCTTCAAACAAAAAGTAGTTTGTTTGGTTGGTACAATAATGAACCACCTAGTCTTGCGTGGTTCCTAGTCACCTAGTCATGTGTGAAGAGATTTACTTGTTGCTTTTTTCCTCTATGGCTGAGAACACTAAAGAGGTGTCTACTGAATCTGTGACCCTGTAATGGATTCTCTGCCGATCGGTAGAGATGGCATAATCAGGTTGAGTTCAACCACTATATAGATATAGTGACTCAAAACGTGCTCTACTAAAACATTGAGCAGAACATTTAAGGTTGACATGGTCTGGCAAACCGTCTAGTAACATCAGGTTAGTGTGAGTCCTGTGGTTTTTGGCGGGAAAACATATTTGGGTGAACAGTTAAGGTTAGCTTAACTAGGGAGTTGAGCAACAAGTGACGTTATGTTCAGTTTCTCCATTTGGTCTTTGGTTAATGGTGAAGATATTACAGCTCTCCGTGTTTTCTGATGGCTTCTGAGATTTGCAAAACAGCAACATTCAAATTAAGCCAGATAATCTGGATGTGAAATGAAGCGCTACCAAAAGCATACTTCGGTTCTGCTTTCCCTTATCATTTACAATACAATACGCAACCAGGGTGGTGGATTTCGGGTTAAGGCTGATACCTGGTTGTGTAACGGTAGATCTCTTCTCTGAGGCCACATTAGCATTAATATGATACTGCACAAAGGAACAGCTTGTGTTCACAGATGAATGCATTGCACAGACACGTAAACACATACTGGCTAACAAGTGGTTTGAGGCGAGTCTGTGATGATTCAGGCATGAAGTTTGACATAAGCTTTTAATACTAGCTAACTACACTAGCAATGCAGCTCCAGCGTAAAAGTGAAGGAGCAACCATCATACTCTTGCATATCACAACATGTTTTGTGATACAGTACTGATTCCTGGAAGCTGTTATTAATTATTAATTAATAACTCACATGCGAAGACAGTGCTGTCAAACAGTGGTTCATTTAGTGGTGTGTTTAAACTCCTGACTGCCACATAGCAGTGTTTACCGATCTTCTGCTATTAGACTCCTCCACTCCATTGTGAACAAGTAGAATAAGGACGCACCGCTAAGGTTAGCATTAGCAAATCTGCAGATCATTGCTGTCCAAAGTAAACACGTATCTCCAAAATGGCCGATTTACAGGAGACAGACTTACATTTGAATAAAAAAATTGTAAATCAATAGCACCAGATGTCTTTCCAAGCACTTTTGGGCCATTTCAGTTCATCCATTCATCAGATGATTTTCACACAGTGTAAACAGCAGCTGCCGTGGTCAAATAATGCATAACAGTAAAAATGGAGATGCGTTTCTTTTATTGGACAGCAACATTATGGCGTTTGCTTTTTTTACTATGAAAGTTAACATTAAATTAGATTTAAAACCGTTGTACACCGTCGTGCTTACATTATCACAATATACTGAATCATAACCCCGGTATCATGATACATACCACATGAGCAGGTTCTAGCCAACACGCAGCCATGATCAACATTTGGGGTAATTGTGAAAGTCTTTCTTCAATGTCTGCCTATACTGAGCGGTCACTGGGCATCAAAGCAGAAAAAATGTTTACCTGCACCTGGTTTCCTTATTTAGCAGCACAATAATCACATGTGTGGTTGGGGTAGCTCAGTGAGTAACACCACTACTCAGGGTGACACTTCTCGTGTAGGAGACTGGGGTTCGAATCCCAGTCTGGCTGACTATGCTGAGCTACACCAATAAGAGTCCTTGGGCAAGACTCCTAACACTACGTTGGCCCACCTGTAATCATCAACCTTGTAAGTTGCTCTGGATAAGAGCGTCAGCTAAATGCCGTAAATGTAAACGTATGATATGACAGTGTAACAGTTATATCCATATCTAAACGCATTACAAATACACAAACACGTTACTGCTGATGGACCAAAACCTTGTATCTCCATTTTTGTAGTTTTTGCTGTTTTTCAGTTTCTGACATAATGTCTAAATGCTTGTTGTGTTGTACATTGTGCGTAAACTTCACAATGAATAGACCAAATAAGCTCAAAATGGACCAGTAATTCTGGAAAAAGTCTGGTATTACTGACTTACATTAAAAGTTATGTATGTTTTCCGTCTCCTGTTAACTGACCATGTTGGAGATACGTCTTGTTCAGACAGCAGCTACATGTTTAATAGCAGGCGTATGTATGGTGAATTAGGCATGCAGGTAACTTGATGCTAATTGGCGAGGTGTAAGCTTCCATTACTTGTTAGCTACATTAGCATCGTAGCTCCAACAATAAAAACGAAATGAGCTTCAAATGCTGAACAATTATAGTCCAACTACTAGCCTACTAGCAATTTGCACCTGAGCTCAGTGGGCATGCAATCAGAGAACTGTGGAACTGCAAGCTTGTAATTTCTCAATTCTATATTCTTTACATTGCGTAGTAAAACAGAGCAGAAAGCAGCACCTGCTTGAATGGTAGCTGGAACTGTGAACTGTAAGTAACTGGAGATGCTTACTCATAGACACAATCAGCATTAATGTGATATTGTACAACGTAACGTCTACATACAAGTCAAATACACATGAACCACATTCACACAGACAGAGACGTGACACCAGCTCTCTTCTTCTCAATGACATTATGAAGGTAAAGTCATTCAAAGACAAACACAAGCACGCACACTCCAGCTCCTCCTACCAATGCCGTGCGCGACAGCGTCGAGCCTTCTCAGGAGCTCCTCCAGAGCCATTTCACTCATCTGCATCCACAGGAGCATAGTGAGGTGGAGATATAAAAGCAGGAGGAGAGAAGAGAGGATGCTGCTTCTGCTGCTGAAGAGACAGAAAGAGAGAGAGAGGGGGGAGAGGAGAGAGCAGAGAGAGAGAGCAGCGATGAGGAGGCAGAAACACTGACACACATTCACATGTAAGCGTGCACACACACACACACACACAGCAGCAGCCTCTGCAAAGTCACCGTGTACACACGCTGGCTTCAGCTGCAGTGGAGTCTCAGGGACACACACACTAGCACTGGATCATGCGCAGGCCCACTCATGCACCGCAGAGCCAATTGCTCACCTAAACTGATATGTCATATTACACAAAGGACACGACCACAAACGCAGCGGTACACACTAATACCGAACACAAACCCCTGTGTTCATCTGAGCACTGACACGGCCCTTTACGTATTGTTCAGCATAGGCGTTTAATAGGATAACGGTATAGGAATTTGGGGTCTGAAGGCTACATATCTGCCTATGCTGATACTGAGACACTAGTATTTCTGCAGTGTAGGAACTGAGACCAGCATTACAGAGAAACAGAACCTTTACTTCTACAGAAATACAAAAGCAGTTAAATGAATGACATGAGAAGCAGATATCTGCTGATGTGGTTGATGATCATTGTAAAGGCGAATGCCATAATGTGGTATTCAGTGGCTCAGATGTAAACAATGGCAGTCAGGGTGGTTTGCTGTGAAACAGACTGTAGAAAAGTGGGGGTTAGAAAGATTAGCACAGGGTTCTAATTGTAAGAGCTGCATTTTTTTTAAATATAGGCTATTAAATCAAAACTGTGTCTTATATGG
This sequence comes from Prochilodus magdalenae, assembly GCA_024036415.1. Taxonomy (NCBI): domain Eukaryota; kingdom Metazoa; phylum Chordata; class Actinopteri; order Characiformes; family Prochilodontidae; genus Prochilodus; species Prochilodus magdalenae. Next base: position 60,068 of record JAMWET010001940.1, on the reverse strand, counting down.
GAAACATTAACATAATATTAGTGAACTGCCTGTAGATGAGTTAGACCAATCAGAGGCAGCCAAACAACTATATGCTGTGACATCACAACCACAGCCAAACGAGGAAAGGGATGCCCTGATCGTACTGACCAAATAACTGGTCGGGACTTCAGTTCCTCAATAAAACTTGTAATTAAATCACAGCCGCAGTGCTGATCAGAAATATCACAGTTACATATCGTCGCTGTCCAAAGAAAAACAAGTATCTCCAAAATGGCAACTTTACAGGAGAGGCCAAAAACCTCATATAGCTTTAATGTAAGTCTATGGAACCAGACGTCTTTCCTAACAGTTATGAGGTATTTCGGTTGGTCCATTCATCATGAGATTCTCACTCAGTGTAAGCAGCAGCTGCTGTGTTCAAATGATACATAATATTAAAAAAGGACAAAAGTGGAGATACATGTTTTTCATTGGACAGCAATGATATTCTTCTCAAATCGTTCAGCCCTAGTGGAGGTGATAGGAACCAGAATGTCTACAACTCAAACTCAAGTGTCTACAACTCCGAACAGGCCAAGGCTAGCTCGTTAGTTAGCATGCTAACGTAAATAGATATCCACAACATCATATGTAGACATCTTTTACAGACCAAACTTCTTTACATTTTGTTGTTCATCTAATTCACAAATGATTAAAAATAGGGCTGGGCAGTATATTCACTTTTTAAGGCATTTCAATAGTGTTTATGTTGGTATAGGCCAAATTTTTATATATATAGGGTATCGCTATTCACTCTAAAAATACAACTATATAATTTTTGGTCCACATCGCCCAGCCTGGTTGAAATGTGAAATCTTACATATTGCTCCTTTAACTCTTCAGACATCTGGTTCCTGTCACCATCACTCTAGTTTACTACTGAACAGAAAAACCAATAACTGTTCAGCATGAGAGTGAAAAAGCTGAGTTAGAAGTCTGACTGAAACTCAGTCACTGTGATCAGGGCTGAGGTAAAAACCATGGTTAAAAAAACATTGGTAAAACCATCAGCCGCTGCTAGAGTACTACAGTGATGATCTAGAAAAAAATGAGATAGAAAGAACAAGAGAAGCGTTCCGGGTTCAGGAGGAGGCAGAAGTGTCTGATCAGTCTGTGATTAAACAGCAGGATCATCGAATCGGTCAGTGGGATGCAGGAGAAGCTCCACATCGTACATGGATGTCTCTGACAGACAAAACTGTCATTCCTGATATAAACTAGGGCTGGGTGCTGTATCAGCTATACTTAAACAGAAGGAGGATAGGTCAGCCGGATGAAGGTGAAGCCTCCACACAGTATAATTAGGGATAAATTTTGAATATTTGGTGGATTTGCCCTCTTATCTGATGCTGTAAGTTCTCTTTGTAAACAGCAGTTTTTCTCATGGGGAATGTCAAAGGTCATCCAAGCAACATTTACTCCCCATGCAAAGAGCTAAACACACCCAAACAAGATTAACCAAGGTGATGTCTGTGCGATAACTCGGACCCAGAGTCTGCAGCTGTGTCTCTCTCTCTCTCTCTGTGTCTTTGTGTGTGTGTGTCTCTCTCGGTCCCTGTGTGTCTCTTTCTGTGTGTGTGTGTGTGTGTCTCTCTCTCTCTGTGTCTGTGTGTGTTTTTTCTGTGTGTGTGTGTGTGTGTGTGTCTCTCTCTCTCTCTCTCTCTCTCTGTCTCTTTCTCTGTGTGTGTCTCTCTCTCTCTCTCTCTCTCTAAGTCTTTGTGTGTGTGTGTCTCTCTCTCTCTTTGTGTGTGTGTGTGTGTGTGTGTGCATGTGTTCCTCAGGAAGCAGTGATTTGTGTCACAGTCATTTAGGTCTTCAATCTGATAGCTAAAGCAGACCACACATCCTCTTTCCTTTGCCCCCAGTCCTCACACTCACCATGTCACCACAAGGACCTGATTCCAGATCAGCCATGACGTTTCATTCATCACCACCTCGATCATGCACACGTAAACGAGGCTGATCCAGGATCAGCGCCGTGCAGCTTTCCTGCTCTAGTCTGGTTGTCCTTCACCGTAATGGTCTCCGTTCAGAGGCGAATGATATTCCAGCGGGCCTCTGATTTGGCCAGTGCTTAGATTCAGGTGCAGAGAGAAAAACAACTCGACATCTCGAGAAACACTCCTATCTATAACCTCCTTAGGGCTCATGTTCTGGAGCTACTAACTCCGGTTCCTCAGGTTCATTACCCCACGCCCGCAAATCTTGGCAACTCACGCCACCGTGTGGTTTAGCAGTGCAACAACAGGCTCCTTACAACTCTCACTCCGTGCTAAAGTTTGTTTGTTTGTTTGTTTGTTTATTTTGGCTTGTATTACTAAGTATTTCAGCAGCTGCTGGATTAGCCTCTAGGCTACACCTCACATGGTTGGTAGGTTATTGTACTTACAGTAAACGCTCGGCGTCCAACGAGATAAACACTGTCCTGTTTCGTTGCATCTGATTACCTCACCCTCGTTTGCTCTAAATGTCAATTAATAAGACTCATGGCAGATTTTGCTGCCAGTGTGTTCACTCCTAGCAGATTTTTGCTGTCTTATGAAGGTAAACAAACAAAAAAGCTGCTCATTTGATCTAAGTACTAGTTTGGCCGTGAGACCTCATGGCCACCATCCATCAGGCTCAGCAGGGAGCGTTAACGCTGAAGGCCGATACTCGATTGTCTCCTTACTCCCTAGCTAGTGCACTATGTAGGTAATGACTTAATTGCTAGACGCTAGTACTATCTTGCTTATCTATCAGAATGCTATTTGGGATTCAACCATGGGCTGAATGTCTTCCTGTTTAGCATTTAGTTCAGAATATATGTGTGGAAAGCCCTAGATTTCGTGCCTTACATAGTGCACTATATAGGGAACAGGGAGCCATTTGAGATGCGGCCTAATAGCCATGCTAACCGCTGGAACATTAATTGGGCGGCTTTGTTTACGTTGTATTTACGTAAGTGTACTATACAAAATAGTCATAATTTTGGCACTTCTTCTAATATAAAGCTTGTAAAGATATAAAAAATATCCACAATTTAATTTTTCTTTTGGCCCATATATATGTTCTTTGAGATCATCTGCGCTCTATTTTTAAAAGGGCTGTCTGCTTGGTTTAATAGTGAATTTCAAATGATCATCAATGAAATCTTTTTTTATTATTGTTATTTTTTATGTCAAACTAAACTAAGTTGAAGAAATAATAGCGTTCAGAGATATCGACTTAAGTTAGCATGCTAACCAGCTAGCCACGGCGCATCCTGTCTTGTAGTAATACCTTGTTGTACCTCAGGAGGCGATAGCGAGTTACTGTAACGTCGTATCTGCTACACGAGAGGAAGAGGAGATAGATAGATAGATAGATAGATAGATAGATAGATAGATAGATAGATAGATACTTTATTGATCCCAGAGGGAAATTCAAGGCATCCAGTAGCAGATATACAAACCATACAGAAGCAACAACAGAAGCAAGATAGATTGTACAAACAGAGACAGAGACACAACACAAAGTATGAAAGTATAAAAATAGAGTCCTTAGTGTCTGGGTAAGGTATAAAGTATAAATGGAGGTAGGTGGTAAAAACAATTTGCTAAGCAAATTAAGAAGATGGCTGTTGTCAGCCATATAGACAGTGCAAGTACGCAGTAATATAAATAATTTATCAGTGCAAAAAGTGTAAACAGTACAGAATGGAGTAGAATAATACAATATAAATAGAAATAGGGCATTTAGGAGGGAGTGTGTGCAGAGATGGGGGTGTGTCCATTGGAGGGACCGGAATGAAAGAGTGTCCAGAGTTTTTCATTTGCTGTACTGAGAGGAGTTGAACAGTCTTATGGCCTGGGGGACAAAAGACTTTCTGAGTCTGTCTGTGGAGCAGGACTGGGACAGCAGTCTGCCACTGAATGAGAAGAAGGAGAAGAAGAAGCATGCCCACTCTCAGCATTAACACACCTCTGACAGCAAAGAAAACAAGAGACAAAATTAACAGCAAAGCCAGAGTTAACCTCGGTGCTGCTTTCCACCACTGGAGACGCTATTGGTGAATACAGTTTAATGCTAGACTGGTAAGTAATCTTGGGAGGAGTGAAGAAGGAAGAGGAGACTTTGTGGTGTATAAATCCAACATCGCATCAGCTTACATTTGGCTCATTTATGTTAATGTATCGTATGAAAGGTTTGGATCGAAAGATTTTTTTAAAAATTGGCCTCTTCTTACGTGACTTGTCAACACTCAGTAGGAACCAGTAGGACCCCCTAGCATACCCACTATCCAGCTTTGCCTGTCTACTCTCTATCAAGTGCACTACACAGACTGGGAATAGCTAGTTGGGAATGGAAATTTAGGCCAGTAAAGCAAATAACTAGATGTGCTGATGAGGTTTGTTTGCTGCTGTAGCTTGTTATCCTTATTGTTGGACATGTGACTTTAAAGATTTGACCAAAGCCGTGCTCTTCAGCATCTTCAGCTACTTGCTACCAAATATGTTCCTCCAGCAGGTGTGGGTTTGTCACCTACCCAGCTATTAACCACAAACCTGTCAGTAAAAAATTAATTAGTAGATTTTACATTCCTAAATCATGTCACATATCTAAATGTGCAGTAAATGACATATGAATAAAATTACAGTAAATCACTGAAGTTTTTTTTTAAAAACATTCTTTATTAAAGAGAAAAAAGTGACAGGATGTTCATTTCATTGCATTATATATCTGTACATCTGTGTTGTACAGACTGAAATGGGAGGGAGCAGAAAAATCTTAGGCTAAAATCCACAAATGATCCCCTTCTCCCTTCCCTGAGGCTAAACTCTAAACCTAAAAATACTAAACAAGGATAACAGTGGCAGGACAAGCTGTCCTTAGCTTGGGTGAATATTACCCCATCATAATCGTCTGGAAGCGATTTTTTCATGCTACATCCACAAATCTATTCTGTAGTAGAAACTGTTGATAGATGGGACTTGGGCTGTGTCCAAAAGCACATACTACCATTCTGAATAGCATGCCAAAAATAGTACACCACCGATAGAAGTTTATTCATCAGCACAGTATGTGTAGTATAGCAGTGTGTGGTTATGGACAGGCCTCACTGTTGGTATAAATCTGTTTATTTATTAATAGATTTTTTTGGTCATGTATTCAGGCTAATGTTAGCCTGGTGACAATTTCATTACTAACATTTCCAGTCTACCAATTTCAACATGTCATGACAAGGCCAAGCTCAGTAATACAGAAATGCCGAGCTAAACCCATTAGCTTGAATACATGAGCGAGTAAAGCTACTCCAGCTTTCTAACTGATACACTTGTGGGTGAAGCATGAACAGATAAACACAAGTGTGCAGGAGGGCACTGGGAGAAGAGTGCAATTTGGGACTGAGCCTTCAGGACTCCTTTACTCGCCCGTTCTCAGAGAGTAATGAGCATGGGTGATGTGAGGCATGGAAACCTGCGGGATGGAGCTGGAACACTACCACAGTATTTTTATATAATAGAATTAATACAGGGCCAGCTGTAGGGTCCCAACACTTTCATCATATCCACACAGCGTCAAGTCCACAAGTTCATAAAGCCTCAGGGATAATGAAGCTTACAGTAGTTTGGGGGAAATGAAATGGACATTTACTAAGGAAAGTGTGGTGCGCTTAGATGTGTAGGCCAAATCTATACAATTTAGGACTGAAAATGATAAATCTTTGTCTTTTTGCAGTACAGAGGTCACAGTCTGTTGGCAAGCAAACAAACAAAAATTTTGAAAAGGGTGAGCGCATACAAAGCATTGCTAGGCAAACTACCCTACTGTAGAAAAAGCAGCCTAGGACAGCTGTTGGATCGCACTCCCAGGTCAACAAGGGCATCTTTTTACAATGTTACATCTACTCTGTAGCACCGTGTTAGAATGGCTGCTCTGTACTCTACAGAAACAGGATTTCAAATGAGCTTAGCAAATGATGAGTAGGAAAAGGGAAAAAAAACAAAAACACAGAACTAATAATGAATTTTTTGTTAATATACGAATATACAACAAATATCTTAAATATTACAACAGATGAAAACACACACAAAAATGAACACACCGGACAATGTCAATTTTAATATCGCCACTGTTTTAAGGAAACCTTGTATCTCCAAAAAATGTTTGATGGATGTGAACATAGCATTTTATTCTGGACTAATTCTAGACCAGGTCTGGTCATTACCTGCCAGAGGTGACATTTTCAACTCCCGTAAAGAATGACAAACTGAAAAAAAAGAAATGGAGCTACAAGATTTTCATACTACAGTGACAATGTACTCAAACATTAATGATGATGAAAACAGGGCTGTGACCTTGTGCTACTAAAAGTTCCCGCTTCTAAAATGACTTTGTAGTTTGCGAAACATTTGGCAATCACACGAGGGTTAAAGTTATTCACTTCCATTCGGAGTAAGCCCTGTTGACCGACACCGTCTCGCAACATCAAGGTCCGTTCAGGAAACATTAAGCACAGAGACCAAAGCGTTCAAGGTCAGATGTTGGAGCTGCGGCGGCCCCTGGTGGCACCAAGCGAGGGTCGCAGACGTGGATCCCGGGCTTTGTAGTGCTCGTTAAAGTCTAGCCGGAAGCTGAGGAACTGCAGACTCTCATCCGAACTGGTCATCAACAGCCGTAAGAACTCCTGAACGATGCCCTGGAGGGAGGGGGATGGGGACAGAGAGAGTGAGCTGGTGAAAATATGAAACTAAAGCTGGAGAGCTGAAGTACGTTATAGAGTACCTCGTAAACAAACTCCACAAAAATAGTAGCTGCATCTACTATTTATATAATTAAATTAATTCCATTAACACATTGTCCAGGCTCAATCCCAGCTGCCCATGTGCTGTATGTTGCTATCATAGAGCTTTGTAGAGCTAAATGTCAATAAAGTGATATTTTCAGCAGGTTGCACTGGACAGCGCGTATGGCTTCTGCATCACTTTGGAAATATCAGCAAACAGCAGCAGTGTGGAAAGTTCCCAGTGAGAGGGTAAATACCAGCTCAGCTCCCTGGAAACTCTGGGCTCACATGATTAAAATATAGTTACTAAATTACTAGAGTAACAAATACACTCACATAACCTGCATTCTTTTACCTAAATAGCTATAAATGAAAGGCACTGCTTTCTGAATGGGCAGACAAAGCCTGTACGAATACAAATGGAATTCACTTAGCAGTTTTTGGTTTTCCTTCCCTGGGATAACTGGCTATGGAGAAATACTGTGTGGTAGATGTGTGTGTGTGTGTTACCTGGTAGAAGTGTGTGAGTAGTCTCAGCTGAGAGCACATTTTTGGTATGGTGTCTTTAAACTCCTGCACTCGTTTGTTCTCCGCTGCTTCCTGCTCTGCTGTCACGCCCCACTCACCCTATAAGACACACACAAATACAAATCAGCTACACAACAAGAACGGTATTTGAAGAAACCATTTCAACCACGGTCAACAACTCCTGCCAGTAAAAACCCTCGCTGAGGATGTATAGAAATCATGGTCAGTGTTGGGGGTAACTTGTGTTACATGCAAACGTTAACAGACTACAGTACCGCAGTCATATAACACGTTACCGTTTCTGAAGTAAATACTCACATTACAGTTACTAACCATGGGTTCACACAAACAGTGACCCGACAAAGGGAGCCGGTGATTCCTGGCATCAAGAGGTAGCATAGATGAGTAGCGCTACAAAGTTGAGCAAGGTAATGCAAATAACGAGCAAAGTGATATGCCCATTCCTGAGGACTAAGGAGGGTGGTACGTGCTTTACCTCCACCACTGTGAAACTGTACTCTCCTTTTTTGGTTAGATATTTATTCCAGCTAGAGATGGAGGTATTGAATGGAGGAACCACATATGCATACACATGCACACAATATCACTCCTCAAAATCCATTTTATTTATTAAACGTAAAAATGACTTTAAATTTAGGTTCAGGTTTTCTTTAACATACATTTAAATAAACAATATTTAATGTTAGATATCAACACTGGTGTGTGGCTACTCTTTAAAATCAACTTCTATGAACAGACATGAATATTAAAGCAGCAGCATTAAAAAGCTATTTAAATGATTATTATGTAATTTATGAAAGGAATGCAGCATGATCAACCTTCTTAAATTACTGGAACATAATTATAATCTGAAATCTGTGATTCTAAAAAGGCAAAAGAAGGAAGAGGCAGTACAGCTGCGGGGCCAACTACTCTGAACTGGTGTACTTGGCTAGAACCAAAAAAGCACAGATAAGATATTTCTGCTTTCCACTTTACCTACAAACAGACACATCATCCACAGAAGGGGAGATTACTCAGCGAGTGAGATTACTCAGCTGATAGCTCAACCGGTAACAGAAATAAGCATAAGCTGCAGCACTAATTTACCCATGATGTAATTAGGAAGGGCATAGTTTCAGCGGCAAGACAGCTAGAGCAAAGCTACCAAACTGCAGATGGAGAACGACCTCTGTGATGAACTAAAACTTTATGACTTACTACTGTGTAGTCACTAGAAAGTGAGGTCTTCATAATGTACTTGTATCTACAACCTTACACAGCGGTTTGAAAAGCTCTGCAATGTCCCTGTGCCCACTTCATGCTTTGTACCCCCGTCCACCGTTGCCCGCCTGACCATAAATTGGCCTTCGCTTTGGCCTTTTAGCTCGGAACTACTCATTACCCTTACGACCTTGCAAACGGACTCACCTGAAAACAGTTTTATCGTTTCGCTCCCTTAATCACACACTCACACCCGCAATAAAACACCCTGGCAGGCTCTGCGCTTCTGTTTGTTTTTATGGCGCTCTTTGCTGAAGCGCTAAAAATCGATAGCTACTGAAAACGGACACCCAAGCTTGTAAAAAGGGCGTGCTTTTATCAAAGTGCTTTCCAGTCAGGGCCAAATTAAACCGTTAATCTGCGTCTGCACCGCGCCGTCTCGGGGGAGGGAGATCAGAAAGCTATAGCTATGGCCCTGCCATCAGTACACATGGCTGTTTTGGTAAAACTTATTGATTTTCTATTGACAAAAATCTGTAATTACTCCCATACAACAATTTATGGATAGATAGATCAACCGTAACTGGTGCAAGCTACCAGTCAAAGGATGGAAATGCATTGTTGCTATGCAAGCTCAGTGGTGGACGCTCTCTAGCCCTCCATTAACACTCTGTTTCTGTCTACAAAGCCTCATTTATCTGTATAAACAGACAGAGAATGTTTCCGCAGCCAAAATATGTGGTCCTGTGGTCAGCAACTGATCGAGACTGAGGCTTACAAGTTAAGCATGAAAACATAAGTTACTACCTTTAACTAGAGAGTAACTATATACAACCTTAAAAGGTTCTAAGAGGGTTCTCCAGTACTACCATTGGTTATAAACAGAACTCTGATAAGCATGATGAAATGGTTCTCCATGATGGCTCCTAAATGGTTCTGCTCCTTCATGGAAAACATATCGGGTAAGGTTCCCAATTCTATTAAGCACCAAAAAGGGTCCCTCTACAGCTACTATACCTCTTGCTGTCTCTGTCTCTTGCTGTCCTCGAACTGCACACGGAGCTGCAGTTCCTCCAGCGCTGAGCGGTACAGAGTGTCCTGAGCATTCTGGAACTCAATGATCTGGTCAAACACGGCCCGCAGCTGGTTCAACAGAGACTGCAGCAAACACACACACAGAGGAAATGATGATGCACCACAGTACCTTTTTAATGCTGGATTTTGAGGACTGAGCAGGTAACAGAAATGGCATCCAAAAAAATAATGCAGGAGAAAAAAAACAAAGTCTCCACCACTTCAGATCCACAGCAATATTATATAAATCTGAATTAATAAGCAATACCATTCATTTTAAATTACTATCAGCTTTTAAAGACCTGTAGAAACGTATGTGCCTATTTGAAATCTGCTGCTTTTTAATGTTTGATTATGATTTAGGAAGGCCATAAGCTCCATGTTTAATTAGTTAATCAGTCTTTACCAGTTCTGTCTTATTGTTTCCAGTTGTCAGTCATGTGCTGCTGGTGTTCCATTTTAAAGTTCTTGCT